>BLSH010457419.1:130516-149874 GCA_018402905.1 Glandirana rugosa | reverse complement strand
CGAATGATGCTTCCTATGGTGTCTCTTGGTATGTTTAACATCTTTGCAATCTTCTTATAGCCATTGCCCTTCCTGTGAAGAGTAATCACCTGTTCTCTTGTCTTCCTGGACCATTCTCTTGACCTCACCATGTTTGTAACCACACCAGTAAATGTCTAGGAGGAGCTGAGTATCACAGTCATTTTAAAGCTGCCTAATTGGTGCTTATTAGGCTTTATTGCTGCTCCCTGATATCCACAGGTGTTTTCAATGCCTGATTGAAAACACTTCATTGAACCTCTGTTCTTCAGAGTGGTAGTCTTTAAGGGGTTGAATAATTATGTCAATGAAGAATTCACAAAAGAAACATTTACTACTGTATTACAAAACTAATTGATGTCATTTTAGTTGCATATGGTTCTTTAAGAAGTCCTTGTAGGATTTCATTCAGAATACAATTACAAATGTACACTAAATTCCCTAAAACCATTTACAGCATTGGGGGTTGAATAATTTTGAACACAACTGTATATGAACCTTATGTCCTCAGTTATAAATACACCCTGTATAATCCAAGGAAGAGTCACTACAATCCCTCTATTACAAAACAAATAACTAACATGGTTCTGGTACACGTCATACATCCCTATAACCTCTAAGTAAACGGCGACTGCCATGATATTCAATAGCTGGACCAATAGAAATTGGCCACTGTATCAGTTTCCAATAGCAAACCTCGGGAAAATGGCTGCAAATATACCATTCCCCATTCAAGGACATTAGCTTAGCCAGTTGTATGGGAATCATTATCACTTTTCACAAATAAACTTCATGCTTTTAGCCATAAATATATTCTGCATAATCCATGAGCTACGACAATCCCTTCAGCATAAAATAAGTGATCAGTAGGGGTTTTTTTTAGCAGTCACAGGTCCACCAAAAGAGGTTACATTTTAGACATCCCCAGAACCTCCAAGAAAATGGTGACCGCTACAATACACAACAGCTGGACCTACAGAAAATGGCTTCTTCACTAGTTTTCAATAGAAAACGTTGAAAAAATGGCCGACAATATACCAATTAGCATTACCCTATTTAAGGACATCAAACCAGCCTGTAGTTATCCCCTGATGAAGTCACGTGACCGTGACGATACGCATCGGGATTCAGCTGCAGGCAAAGACCGCATGTGATGCGGACAGACGAGCTTGGCGCTTGTGGATTGTTGAAACAATTTTAAACTAAAAAAGTGAGTGTAACTACATTGTTTTACTAAATCTTTTAACTAAACAGTATTACTCTATGGGCAATTCCTCCTTTTTTACATGCCATCAGCATTGAGGCACGGGAAAAGACCCTGAAGCACCATAGAGGAAACCAGCACCCATAGAGGTTCCCCAGCTCACACCACAAAGAATTTCATAGTCTTAATCACCCCCACCAGGACACCCAGAGGAAACCACACACCATAGAGTTTCCCCATCCTGACCACCCCCACCCAGACACCCAGAGGCAGGTGGACACACATTGATCTCCAAAGACTCCACCATCTCCTGAAGGACACCCAGAAGAAACCACACACCATAGAGGTCCCCCATCTTAACCACCCCCACCGGACACCCAGAGGCAGGTGGATATACACTGATTCCCAAAAACTCCACCACCTCTCAAAGGTGAGCATTCCAGCTTAGGGCTGAATTAACGTAGGGGCTATTGGAGCTGCAGCTCCAGGCCCGTACCTTAATATAGACCCAGCCACCTAAAAAGAACAGACTGCTCATGGAAAGCAATGGGCCACCGCCTGGGCAGGTTGGTGGGATTGATAATGGGCTCCGCATTAGCAGTCCTAATGGAAGCCTGGGGCATGCCAATGCAGGGCTCTTACAGTTATCTGGGGTTTCCATAGTGTTAGGCCTGCGCAGCTGCGCTCTTTCAGGTCAGAGTTCACGCCGATGCACAGCCCTTACAGAAACCTGGCAAACCAAATGCCAGGATTCCCTGGTGTTATGCCTGTGCAGCTGCGCCCAAGCACCTTTCTGAGCTTGGGCGCATGCCAGCACAGACTCTTGGAAACACAGAAGGTGCCCAGTAAAAGGACCACCGAAATCCTCAGAACCAAGCACATGATGCTCTTAATCCGGCCCTGTTCCAGCTCCACAGACAGTCATCCATTATTTTTTAAAGGAAAAATAGATCATCACACTGCACAGTGAACCTCATCCACCATTGTTGAAATTTTGAACTTATTAATTCATTTATACTAATTGTGTCATGAAAAGTCATATTTATGTGTTATATTTACTCACTGTCACCATTTACCTCAAATACGTTTTTACAGTATCATTTAAATACAGTGACAAATGTTTATTCAAAGAATGTTAAGGTTTTTTACACATCACCTTATAGATCACGATTGCAACCTGTGAAATTACACACAGTCACCTATCAGCAACCGACCATAACAATACACGTAATCACACACTAAAAACAAATTGACACCCATATCGCCCTTCAGGTGACATCTAAATCACTCTTCAGGTGACAGCGCAACACCAACTTTTGTTGTGTTTTTCCAATTTTTTTGCTTTAACCATCGGATTGGTTAATAAGGTGTTTGCAGCTGTTAACACATTTTAGAATATACAAAGTGACAGCACGGGAGTATTACAAATGAACTCACAGTATATTGAAGTGTGTTACTGCACGTTTAATGTAGTATATTTCAGTGCATTACTGCACATTTAGCGCAGTATATTTCAGTGTGTTATTGCATGTTTAATGTAGCATATTTCAGTGCAGTATGTTTCAGTGGATTATTGCTTTCATCAAGAATACCTCTATAGGGTTATGGTGTGAAAGCACCACCAACACCCAAAGACCAATTTTTCTGTTATCCCGCACCTGTTACTTCTATCCAAAGTCTGCGAAAGAGACACCAGAATTTATCCAAAAAATATCTAATCTTGTTCCGAGTGCACTAAATTGTGGCCTCATCATACAGACTGGCACCCCAAGCCAATGTTTACAAAATAAAGAAAGCTTGCAGGGAAAATGGCTTTTTTGGCTTTATGTCATTATTGCTGCAGCAGGTTCTATACATGGTACAGATGTGTCACTTCACAGGCAGACCCCCCAGGCACTATATTTAAAGGATTTTTTAATTTTTATTGTTATCTCTCATTTTTATGGTTTCACTTTACGTATCAGTTAATCACTGCTCATTTAAAAATTATGTTTTTTACAAACTTTGTGTTCATTAATACATGTCCCCCAGGGCAGTATCCGGACCCCCATACCCTTTTTATGCCCAATTACTTGCATATAAGCCTTCAAAATGGGCACTTTTGATTTTTGCAGTTCGGGTCCCATAGACTTCAATGGGGTTCGTTATTTGGTTCCAAACTCTTGTGATGTTAAAACGTTTTGCCACTAATCAAACTGGGGGTTGTTTGGCCCATGTCTATTCAAGACTAAATTAGTTGATCCTTTCAGTATTTAAAACAATATCCCATGTTTAAAGTGTATGTAAACCCTCACCTTGTAAAACAAGCCATTCAGTTTAAAGTAGAAATGAAAGGCATTGGTGTATTGATCACTGTTCTAAGCTGCATAAGAACTGAGGGGAGGAGAAACAGCAGCATACTGAGCCTCCCAGTGAAAGACTGTGAAGGGGGGTGCATAGCTGGAGAAATGACCACTGTGTGTTCTCCTGTTTATTGTGCTCAGTTTTTAACCACTTGCCTACAGGGCAATTTCACCCCCTTCCTGCCCAGGCCAATTTTTAGCTTTCAGTGCTATTGAATTTGAATGAATTGCAACGCTATACCCAAATAACATTTTTTTGTCATATTTGGAGACAGATAGAGCTTTCTTTTGGTGGTACTTAATTACCACTGGGTTTTTTATTTTTTTGCTAAACAAACGAAAAAAGACAGAATTTTGGAAATAAGTAATTTGTTTCCTTCACTGATGTGCGCTGATGAGGCTGCACTGATGGGCACTGATAGGTTGCACTGATAGGCACTGATGAGGTGACATTGATGGGCACTGATGAGGATGCACTAATATGCAGCACTGATGGGCACTGATAGGCGGCACTGATGGGCACTGATAGGCGGCACTTATGGACATTGATAGGCGGCACAGATAGGCAGCAATGATAGGCACTGATAGGCCACAATAGGCGGCACTGATGGGCACTGATAGGTGGAACTGATTGGCGGCACTGATGGGCACTGATAGATGGCACTGATAGTTGGCACTGATGAGGAGCCACTGATGGGCACTGACAGGCATCACTAATGGACACTGAAAGGCATTACTGTTGGACACTGACAGACAGCACTGGTGGGCACTGATTGGCAGCACTGGTGGGCACAGATTGGCAGCAATGGTGGGCACTGTTGGGGCTGCACTAATAATCAGGACATTGATGATCAATGCCCTGATTGTCAGTGCAGATGTCCCCGCTGAGGAATGCCGCTTACCGGCTCTCCTCTTCTCACGTGCTGTCAACGTGAGGAGAGGAATGCTGATAACCATCATTTCCTGTTTACACTGTGATAAGCTGTAATTGGACACAGCTGATCACATGGTAAAGAGGCTATGTCATAGGCTCTTTACTGTGATCAGTGATGCGCTGTGTCCCAGGGACACGGTGCACCACTGAACGCCTTGCTGCGTACCCTCTGTCCGTCATTCCACTATATAAGCAGTTAATAGGAAAGCAGAGGGACTAGCAGGAACACTGGGGATTTCACACAAAGGAAGCAATACAGAGGAACTGGATATTTTTTCATACAGTACATGGTATGTGGTAAAGTACATGGTTCAGTAGGCACATATCAGGAATATTAAATGTTGGGATTACATACACTTTAAATTACATTGGAGTTTCTATTTTAATGTTGTTCTCTTGTGAAACGTAGTTCATGCAAGAGCCCTTCCTGCTCTAGTTTGACCCTGCCAGGAATCATAGCTAAGATTCTCTGCAGTGCAGTGCAGACAATGATTCTAGCAAAGATAAGCAGAGGTCCTCTGTGCAGAACAGGCCAAAACAGCTGACAGGAAAAGCAGTCTTGCATTCTACCAGCAGTAACCTGACACGCATAATCTGAATGAAAAGGGAGGTCAAATGATTTTTCATTATCACAGTGTTAGTCAGGAATTGCTTGGAACTGTGTGCTGTAGGGATTATGAAACTGTCAGCAAAATAGGGAAGAACTTTGTTGTGGACAGCACAGATATACTTCATAAACATGGAAGTTATTGTCTTATTTCCTGCATTATTATTTAAAGAGGAACTTCAGCCAGTTGGTAAAAGTAAATTAAAAGTCAGCAGCTACAATCTCATATCGAGTCAGCAGGTGGAGCTCTTACTTTTAACATAACAAGTTTCTTCTTATCTCCTGCTGAAAAAGCCTGTTTACAGTGGTTCTAAAGGCAGAAGGTTTGTTTTTTTAACCTTAAAGTGCTACTAAACCTAAGACCCTGCATCCACTATACCTGGTCTACCACAGTGCACTGAACATGGAAATGCAGCAGTATCATGTATATCACAGTCTTGTGTCTTCTGTCAGTGGCTGGTTAAAGCTTGTAGGAGGAGTTTTCATTCTACTGTGACTGTCCTGTGAGGCTGCATGACCCCTGACTCTCTGTATGGACAGTGATGATTGGCCCTGTGCTGATCACATGCACCCTCCCAAGAAAAAAAAAAACTCTCTAGCAATACACACGAAACTGAGCATGTGCAGAATGCCCCCAAGGCTCTGTTCTATCAGCAGATGGATTGGGGACTGTGGAAGAAGGGGTGGATCACAGAAGACAGGCTCAAACAGTCTTTTCACACGGTGCACAGTGAGCATAACAAGCATGCTTTACTGTATATACAGACTGGTTTTCCAGTTGTGGGTTTAGTAACTCTTTACTGCATTCTATACATGAAGGTAAAAAAACCTTCTGGGTGCAGCTCCCCCCCAGCCCCCCCCCCTTACACTTATCTGAGCCTCATCTCAATCCAGCGATGTGCATGAAAGCAGCGGCTCTCCTGGGTCTCTTTCTCCTCTTTAGCTCACACAGCAGCACATTGGCTTCTGCTGCTAAATAAAATAAATAAGCAAATAATAAATAAATAAAAATAAATCAATAGAAGTTTATTAGATAAATATATAAATAAATATGACACAAAGTCCTTGTAGTACAAGGTCTTTTGGGTGCAGACGTCCTGAAAATAGTTATGCAGTCACAGCATAAAAGAAAGCCCAATGTACCACTGTGTATATCATGCCAAGCTAATATATGGTATGTCACACAGACACAGGAAACGCTGGGCAAAGGAGGAAAACTGTGCGGTTTTGTTCACCGGTTTACGTGGGATTCAGATGCAAATTTTTACTTCAAATCGCATCTGAACCAGACTGAAAAAACACGTGATTCTTTTTAAAAACGGACCGAGGCAGCCCTGGACATACGTGAACCAGCTCCATACAAAGACGTTCACATGTTATGCAAATCGGATGTGGTTCAAAATGCATCCAATTCGCATATATGTGAACTGAGCAGGTTCCTTTTAAAAACAGCGCTGAAACCACGGCCTGACATATGTGAGCCAAACCTTATTGTCAGTGGAATAGAAATTGTCCACAAAAATGTCCATGCTAAACCACGTATGGAGAGGATCTGGGATAGATGGCTCAACAGAGAGAAGGGGAGCAGATGTAACAACTAGCAAAAAAAGCTAAGAGAAGCCACTACTGACAACTTGGGAGCCGCCGTGTAGGATGATGAACCCTCTGGAAAACCATCTGCAGCTGCTGGAATGCTGGAACTGCACAACCACCACTGAGCATGGAAGACACAAAGCAGGAGAAGCCGGGGAGCACACTGACAGAAAGGAGGATCGGCTGCCTCCACCAGGGACACAGAATGTTGCCGGGCTATGCTGCTTACAGGAATGGGCTACTACTGTCTACCCACATGGAAGAGCAGGGCATAATCTATAAAAAGGCTGCAAGGAGTGAGGCCACCTGGAAGAATCAAAAAAGAGGTCCGGATCACAGCCATCCATAAGAGATCACCTTCATTTTTATGTATTTTCTATTTGCTTATTTAATTATTTTCTTTTTTTTTTGTGAGGTTTGTGCTGTTTCTTCTTTTACTTTTTCATTCAGATACTAGCTTCCACTGGTGCTTTACAGGTGCACTTACCTCACTTTGTATTTGTAGCACCCTCTAGTGTGCTAGAATAGTATTTTTGGTTAGTGTACAGTAGGTAAATTGCTCAGGCCAAGCCTGTATGGTTTTCTGGGTCACGGTTTGAGTGACTCAGGGTGGGCTGGATGACTCACGGGCAGCATCTCTGAAACCTCCCTCTAACTTTATAAACTTGCAGAAGATTCTAGAAGTATTGGAGTGGAGGTGAGGAGGAGCTGCCTGGAGTATTCATGAGAGCCCTAACCAATCCCCAACAGATGAGCTGGCTGGGGGCAGGCCCCCTCAAATACTCAAGGTCAGCCCAGCCGAGGCAGTGGAGTTTGGGTGGAAGCTGGAGATGGAGTGTTAGGCTGTCGGTGGCCCTTGAGGGCGCCCGCTAGTCTTGGGGGGGTGACCTCTGGCCTGGGCTCGGGTGCGGAAGGGACAGACAGAGGTGTCCTGACCAGAGGCATGGGAGCAAAGTGGAGGACAGCAGTTGAACACTGCCGGGCAAATCTCCAGGGAGGAAGACAGTCAGATGGGCTGTTGAGTGTTACAGTCAGAGGACTGAGAGGCATACCTGAGAGGACTGGGTGCAAGCAGTCTGGGATGGATGCAGAGTCAGTCTGGGAGGACTGCTGTGGAGTCTTAGCCAGGAGGGCTTGAAAAAGGGGCAGTTGCAGCCAGGTAGGCTGGCAGTTCCACAGGAGGGGGACAGCTGGGCACTAGGACTTCTTGCTATACTACCAAAGGGGCCTGTGATCCCTGTCTGTAAAGGACATTTGCTACGGGTCTAACTGAGTCTACATCCTGGGGGATGTAGTTCTACAAGCAAGATTGTACCGGAGTTAGAAGGAGAAGTGTATAAACGGATTATATATAGTTGTGTCCCTGCAGAATTCGACTGTTCTGATTAAGTGGGCATCCCATAATATCCCTATCCACGTTTATTCCCCCTAATAAAATATAAAAACAAAGAAATTGACTGTTCTTCTGACTCAAGCGTGCTGTGAAGATACGGTGTACCTGGCTGTGCAGGGTGGGGGATCCCCAGCTGTTTAACCCCTTCCCAGCCAGTGTCATAAGTACAGTGACAGTGCATATTTTTAGCACTGATCACTGTATTAGTTTCACTGGTTCCCAATAAGTGTCAAAAGTGTCAGTGTTAGAATGTCCGCCGCAATATCGCAGTGCTATAAGTCGCTAATCGCCGCCATTACTAGCGAAGAAAAAAAAATTTCAGTATATATCCCATTGTTTGTAACCACTATAACTGTTGCGAAAACCAATCAATATACACTTATTGGGATTTTTATTTACCAAAAATATGTAGCAGAATACATATTGGCCTAAATTTATGAAGAAATTAGATTTTTTAATTGTTGTTATTGGATATGTTTTATAGCAAAAAATACAGTGGTAATTATATACTATCAAAAGCTCTATTTGTGGGGGAAAAAAATCACATAAATATTACTTGGGTACAGGTTGCATGACTGCCAATTGTCAGTTAAAGTGATGCAGTGCCGTATCGCAAAAAAATTGCCTGGTCATGAAGGGGGGTAAATCCTCTGGAGGTAAAGTGGTTAAAGAATACTATGTAAGAGATAAAAATCATAGGTGTGTGCAGCCTATTGCATTAGGATGTGCACCTCAAAATGAAAACACACGTGTGTGGGTATGTGTGTATTTATGTATATACTGTATATATATATACTGTATATGCATACACAGACACACACACTCTTTTAAATAAATGTAAAGAAACATTTTGAAATGTTTAAAACATTTTTTAATGCTTAAATATATTTTACGTCTTATGGCAGAGGCGGTCAGAGGGAGAGAGTTGGGGATGGGAGAGAGAGGGTGGATGAGAAAGAGAGAGAGGGGGGTGAGAGGGAGAGGGTTGGGGGCGAGATCTGCCACCTTCATTACAAGCCTTTCACAGCAGCATGTGCAAGTCAGGGGGTGGAGTGTATGGCAGGGATAGAATGGGAGGCAGAGCAGATTGAGCCTCCTTCGTCCTGTCTGCATACACTGTATTTGGCACTGCCAATCAGATCTGCACTCCACAGTGCACCCTCCCCCAGCTCACAGGCACCCCCTCCACTTCCCAGGCGGCAAGGCAGATGATACAGCGATGCCAAACAAAACCAAAGAATTTCCAAGCTCAACTTACCGACCAGCCTGCAACCAACTAAATTGACCCATCTAACAGTATGCGTTAAAAACAGGGGTTTAGTTGCACTCATTTGCAAACGCATGCGTAAGCTGCAGGCCCCAAAAAGGCACCCTTTATCTGTAGACCCTACCTCTGACTTATAAGAGGCTCCACAATGGAAGCACATGCATTTTAATGGATAGATGGAGGGCAGGTGACTGGCGGAAGCCCACCCCTCCTTAACCACCTCCCACCCGGCCACTGTATATGGCCGGTAGGGCACCTCAAAGTTCTGAGTGGACGTTCAGGAACTCGGTGAGAGCTCAGTGCAGAGGGGGAATCTGCAGCTCTGTGACAGCTCTCTGTATGAAGGTGATACAGAGAGCTCTCACAGATTGCCCCACGCATAGTACACCAAGCACCACTGATATCCCTGTCCACATACATGTTAGTGTCCCCATAAAACCTGTACCAGTCCCCAAAACATCTTTCTGTCCCCCATCACATCTGTCACAGTGCACAAAACATCTGTCTGTCCCCCATCACCGCCAACACCAAATAAACCCTGATTTGGGTTATTTTTACCAAAGAAATATAGCAGCATCATTTTTGGTCAAAATTTATGAAGAGAAATTACTTATTTGTAAAATTTTATAACAGAAACAAAGAAAAATGCATTTTTTAAAAAACATTTTGGCATTTTTTCATTTGTAGCGTAAAAAAATTAAAATCCCAGTGGTGATTAAATACCACCAAAAGAAAGCTCTATTTGTGTGAAAAAAATTATAAAAATTTCATTTGGGTACAGTGTTGCATGACCGCACAATTGTCATTCAAAGTGCGACAGCGCTGAAAGCTGAAAATTGGTCTGGGAAGGAGGGGGGCGAAAGTGCCCAGTATTGAAGTGGTTAAAGGAGCAGGAGCACACTGAACAGCCAGCACATTGCACTATGGCGGCAAAGGTGTCAGTGTGTTGCCTGACCAATATGTCAACAATACAAAAAGGGTCACATGCCCCCACCTATAACTGGCCTTCACAGCAAGGAACACTGGAAGGGTAGACGCATGTCAAACAAATTCAAAGAATTTCCAAGCTCAACTTACCGACCAGCCTGCGACCAACCGAATTGACCAGGCTAACAGTATGCGTTAAAAACAGGGGTTTAGTTGCACTCATTTGCAAATGCATGCGTAAGCTGCAGGCCTCGGCAAGGCACCCTGTATCTGTAGACCCTACCTCTGACTTATAAGAGACTCCACAATGGAAGCACAGATGATACAGCGAGCGGATCCAGTGCTGCAGATAATACAGTGGATTACTCGGGGTGTGTAGTGCATGACAGGGCGCAGTGGGTCCCTCTTTCTTTTGGACCCGTGTGTCTCACCCACTTCTGTACACTGGATGGCACTCGTACAGGGGGTGATTTGGGTGTACCCAGGCACACCCGGCACCCCCCCTGCGCACACCTATGATAAAAATATAAATAGTAAATAAAACTGTATACAAAGTGTTCCACAGGTACAAAACCTGTCATGCACAGAACCAAAACAGCATATAAAACCCAAATATATGTTCCCAGAGGGAGGTGAAGCTAAAACTGGGTACTGAATATTTTAGCTATGTGCTACCCTGCCTCCTCGCTAAGCTGGGGACACTTGAATCTGTAAGCAAACCAGAGGAAAGAGAGGGGTGGCAAACAGGCTCATAGTGTAGTATGAGTTTATTCAGTAAAAAAAAAAACGCAGAAGTATTGCGCTCACAAGACTAGGAAAGAACCAACCATATCAATGTGCTTTGGAGAATCCATCCTCAGATGAATCAAACAGGACCAGCAGCAGCCGCCAATATGTAAATAGTCACCGCCAGTGGGAAGAAGTGCTGATAATGCCAGCTGGGTTTGGATGGCTCTATACAGGAATGCTGCTCGGAACTCCTTTAAGTCTGTGCACCAGGGCACAAAGGATGCAGGGATACACGTTTCGGAGAGCAAATCCTCCCCTTCATCAGTCTTCTAGTAGCTACCCTGTGGGAAGAATTTATCATGAGCGCTTACTGCAGCTGTTAACCCTTTTTATCAGGGCTAGAACCACTATAAACTATACATTGAATAATACATGCAGTACATTAAAAATAGAATGCAAGTAGAATAAATTGCTAAAATTATCTCAGATTTTTTTTTAGGTATAATAAAGTTCAATGAATGAATAATGATACAATAAAATACAATAAATAATATGAAGGATTGTATAAATAATATTGGATTGTAATTGAGAAAAACTAACGCACCTGCATCTGAAGAAGGCATAGTAAAACATTATTTCAAACTATTTGGACTATTCATAATGTAAAACTGAGAGATTTGATTTAACCGAGAGAAACCCATGACAAAAAGTTATTACATATAGCAAAAAGATTTGAGGAATTCATATGAAACATAATTAATGTATGAAAAGAATGATGAAAAAATAAATTGGACAAATGCTGAAATCACACCACTGTATCCCTGCTTTGGGCCCAATAAGGGTGGTAGGATCTGAATCTGCAACCTATGCTGTATCTGCCAGTATCTCCTCTTACTGAGCCACTTGAGATGCTGAGAACCTTGCCTTTTATCTTGTTTCTCTTGAACCCTTTGCTCCTCCCATGAACTTCCTATTTAACCACTTCCTTACTGGGCACTTAAACCCCCCTCCTGCCCGAACCAATTTTCAGTTTTCAGCGCTGTCGCTCTTTGAATGACAATTGCGCGGTCGTGCGGCGTTGTACCCAAACAAAATTTGCGTCCTTTTTTTCCCACAAATAGAGCTTTCTTTTGGTGGTATTTGATCCCCTCTGCATCATTTCTGATCGCCGCTATAAACAAAAAAAGAGCGACAATTTTGAAAAAAAAACAATATTTTTTAATTTTTGCTATAATAAATATCCAAAAATAAAAAATAAAAAAACAAATTTATTCATCAGTTTTGGCTGATATATATTCTTCTACATATTTTTGGTAAAAAAAATCGCAATCGGCGTTTATTGATTGGGTTGCGCAAAAGTTATAGCGCCTACAAACTATGGACATTGATTTATGGCGTTTTTATTTTATTTATTTTTTTTACTGGTAATGGCGGCGATCTGCGATTTTTATCGGTACTGCGATATCGGGGCGGACATGTCGTACGTTTTTGACACTTTTTTGGGACCAATGACATTTATATAGCGATCAGAAATTTAAATGTCCACTGATTACTGTATAAATGTCATTGGCAGTGAAAGGGTTAACCTGCAGGGGGCAGTGAAGGGGTTAACAATGTTCCCTGGGTGTGTTCTAACTGTGGGGGGGGGCGGGGCTGGTCGGGACATAACAGATCTAACTGATCCCAGTGACAGGGATCAGTAGATCTGTCATGTCCATTCACAGAACGGGGAACCGCCGTGTTTACTTCGGCGGTTCCCCGTTCCTCCTCTCTGAAAGGAGATCGCGGGTCTCCGGCGCCCAGCACAAGCCAAATGGGAGGCCGTCTATTGACGTCCTCCCGGCATTTTAGAGCCGCGCTGTAGCCGTCATTCGGCTATGGCGCGGGTGGGAGGTGGTTAAGCCATGCCCTTGTACTTCTTGTTTTGTAGATTATTGGCTCCCCCCAGCCAATATGTCAATTTTGTCACTCCTGCTGCTGTCTGTATCTTCACTACCACTTGTTACCAACCTTTGACCTATTCTTCGACTATGCTTCTTCTTGATCCCAACCTACAACCACTTGTTTTCCACCTTTGGCTTGTTTATTCACTACGCTTCTGCTTGATTCATACCTGCTATATCTGCTACTGGACCCCGGCTTGCTCACCTCATGGTGGGGTGATCCTGAGGACCATGAGCTAGTACTAACATGCAGCAAAACCCATCTACACTATCAGGAGGTCTGGTGAATATTGGTTAGTGTTTAGACCATGAACCTCGGATGAGCCTACATCATCTACCAGGATGACCTGGTTGTATACTTATCCTGCTGGTCGGTGGGAGCCTCCCTACTGCTATAGCTACTGGTCTCTGAGCCTGTCTTCTGAATGTGACAAAGGGATACCATGGGAAAACATGAACATTCACTCTCATTGGGAATAAAATAAAAAAGTATGAACTGTAATTGCTGTTGAACAGAGAAAGCTAAATAGGGAGGGGACCTGTAGATGTATCACTATATGTTCCTGTGTAATCATCCACCCAAACTCACCCCCCCCTCAAAAAAAATTGAGCCTGATGGATCTGCTGTGAATAGCCGTAAAGAATATAACAAAACACTAATGTGGATTGAGTTGTAGGGAGGTGATGAAGGTACCGAACACAAAGGACTAAAAAATAGTAGTGAAACTGTAAGCCATACAAAATGTTAATAAAATTAAAAGGTAATATTAAAAAAATTAAAAAGGTGGAATGAGAGGGGAGGGGTGGAAAGGGAGGGGCCATGTGAGCTCTGTGTAAGTGTGAGTGTCAGGAAAGACAAACTATAGCCAGACGCATAGTTATGCGCAGACAGAGAAATCATATTAGCCAGACCCGTTGTCAGGAAAGACCAAATGTGCATAAGCGCAAAGTTATGTGCAGATGGAGAATTCCTGTTAGCCAGACCAATGCTCGTATGCATGTACATGCCCACCCACCCACCCACTACTAGATTGGCTCCAAGTGGACTATTTAAGAAACTCTGCTGCAATAGGACCTTGCCTTATGGTCTACAGCATTTTGCTACCTGCTACTCGCTCCTGTGCTTGATCTCCTGTTTCCGTTTTGCTATCTGTCTGACCACACCTGAACCGACCCCTCGCTTGCTCTTTGCCCACTTTCCTGCCTGATCCTTCTGCCTATCTGCTTACCATTGCCAACTCCAGCCTGAACCTGACTACTCTTCTGCCTGCTGCTCTGTTCCTGACTTGCCTGCTAGTTACTGACCCGGCTTGCCTCACCCTGCTCTGTGTCCAGCCTGTGAAGACAATCCCTACTCCTGCAGCCTGTCAAGTACCTGCTGTCTGCCACCTGCTAGCCTGTCAAGTGCTTGCTGCCTGTGACTTGTCACCTGCCAAGTGCCTGCTGACTGTCTTCCAGCCTGCTGTGCCTGCTGCCCTGCGTCAAGTGCGCACAGACCTCTCATCGGCAGCTACTATCACCAGAACTACCAGACACCCGTGCAACTCCAGGCTGTTACCTTATCAGGGGTATCAAGGTGTAAGAGATCGCCTTCCCCTCCACGTCAGGATCAATTACTTGTTACGTGACAGTGAGTGTGTCCTTTGTCTACATACTTTCTGCTAATAGTTATCCCTCTTTCCCATCTTAGAAAGTTAGGAGTTATTTCCAAGCTCACTCCTCTACTCCCCAGTCCTGGTTTATTCTATTCTAGAAATCTTTGACACATCTAGGTAGTTTTCAAACTTGCCCAATTCATTTTGTCTGCTACCTCCTGCTTGTTACCATTTTTTCACAGGTATACTTTAAATGTTTGTTTGTAAAACAAAGACATATATTCACATTTTTTCTTAAGGGCCCATTTGCGTTGTTGCGTTATTTTGGTATCCCAAAGCACCTCCTACCCACCTGTTGAAACATTTAGCAGTGGTGTTATTATGCAAAATTAATCAAAGGTGCAGAGTCACCCAGTGACTTCATTGTCCAAATATTATCATGTCTATGTTTGGTCAATGACATCACTGGGGGACCAAGCCATTTGTTTACCTTAGCAGTGGAAACCCGGAGATGTCATTCAATGCGAAGGGTCTTTTTCTTTAGGCAGATGTTGTTATTTGTGTTTGACGTGGACCTGCATCGATGGAAGACGATAGGAGATATCCAAATCACTGTAATTGGAAAGCTGATGAGTTTCGGGAGACATAAAGAGTCTCATAAAATGCTTCAGCTGCCAGCTACAGTGATTTGGATATCCCCTATGCTGGAGTTGTGATTTGATATGTTTTAATCTTCTCATGTTTGCGAGTATGTTTTGGCTTCTTAATAAATTTAAAATCATGTTGGAGGTAATGCACTAGGCGTTTGCTCTCTCCTTTGTTTCTTTTGAGTGCTTTGGAGTTTCCCCACTCAAGGAGAACAGCATCACTTTAAATATTGCTAATGTATCATTGGATGTGAGTTGAAGTGAGCGCTGAGGCTTGATTGGTTTAGGGGTACTATGTCCCTTTACTCTCTCATATGCAAGGGGGCGGTATCTCGGGCCCCCCACCTGCAGACCCCCACAACCACTGGGCCAAGGTTGTGGGGAATAGGCTCTTGTACTCATCAACATGGGGACAAGGTGCTTTGCCAGGGGTTCCCCAGCAAGGTAATCTTTCCCCTGTTGGGGGCATGTGGCCTGATATGATTAAGGTTGCATGCTTGCCTCCCTATTTTTTGGCCATCCAGGCTGCATGCTCAGATAAGGGTCTGGTATGGATTTTGGGGGAGGGGGGGGTCACCTCACATATTTTTTTGTTTTTTTGCAAGAAGTTGCCTCTTTTATTTTTATGCGGTCCCCCTCAAAACCTATACCAGACCAAAATGGCCTGGTATGAACTCTGGGGGGGACCTCATGCTGTTTTCTTTACACTATTTTACACTGGTTGTTAGGAAGCCAGCGGGTGCCGTCTCTCTAACAACCCGGAGGAAGATGTCATATTTTGCAGTGGTAATAATACCACTGTTAAATGTTTTGCTTCACTCTGCAGCTGGAAGTTTGTTCAGTTGTGCACCCATTTGTTTGGCTGTTTGCACAAGATTCTCCATAGGCTCCTTTATGTTATGTCCCCTACTGGTCAAATGTTCTTGGCCTATTAACTCTCATGCTGTGGAAGTGAGGAAATGTTCAGGCACCTGCACACCCCTTCCTGGCCATGTGATTAACAAGTAAAAGCAGCCTCAGCTCACTCCATCCAAGCCACGTCCCCAACACATTTCACCCCGTCCCCAGGGCTAAATCATGGAGGTGGGGGTATCCCAGTGGCAGAGTAAATGAACCACACCAAAAGTGTTTGAAGATGAAATTAAATAAAAAAGTGCTCTGTGTAGTACATAATGCATGCCTCAAGACCAACAACCACATTCAGAATCTCCATGTGTGGTCTCATACCAACAAAACCCTGCAAAATATAAGTATGCTAAAGGCGATACAGGGTGTAGATGATAGAAAACCTATTATCCTTAGTTACTCCATCTTGTTTGTGTAAATGTTACTTTAAGAAGTTTATGCTGACAAGGTTTTCTGTTCATCTCAGCAGGGCTTTGTTCCTCTACATGCCACATTCCTTTCTCTGGCTGGTGTGTGGAAGAATGGACCTTGGGGAGAGAACATTTTGTCCAGATAAAAAGTTGCTAATAAAGTCTCTACATGAGAAAGCGTATGCAGTTAGTGTACCCTTTGTATTTTGTAACAAAGGACACCTGGTTTTAGGAAAGATTGATAACTGCTATACAAGACAACTATTCTTTTTTCTTTAAGACACGTAATTACATATCCCTTCCCTTGAATGAAATGTGTATTCCTTTGTCTAAAAGTGTATAAAACTATTCACCATGCCAGTAAAATTAGAGTCTGTTTTTCACCATGCTTTCTGTTGGTCTGTGATCATTGGGGTGAAGACGGGCTCTCCTTGGGCACCCAAGCTTAAGACAGACTGACAGAGAGATGATAACCGAGGGTTATCATAGCAGTTCCTAACAAGTGGAGGTCCCACCGAGATCGGATGATCATCCCTTCTAGACCCCGGGTAAGGTATACATCATTTTGTTTATCTATCCGGGTGTTCTCGGGCTCTGATTTAAATCCGATCTTTGAAGTATGGCCCACTCCGGGAAGTAGCCATAATAAGTCTCCAGGAGACTTAATGTTATGGAACCGCAGCTTGCTCCGGGTAGCAGCCATTATATGAAATGAAGCACTCTGGGTAGTAGCTTATTTCAAGAGTCTCCGGGAAGACTCAGAAAAAGTACTGTTAGATACAGTGTACTTTTATAATTGTCAGTCTGTCTTGGGTAATCTTGCTACTTTGCTTTTCTTTACTGTCGCATAGAGGTATAAGATAATCTGTTTGTGTGGTATAAAGTTCAGGTGGTAAGACTGGACAAATGCCACTGATTTCAATGTGAATATGTGAATACGTATTATATACCTGTACACTGACTGTGACATACTGTAGACTGTTCTATCCTTTGTTGAGAGTGAACCCACTTCATACTGTCAGTTTGACTGAAGTATTTAGTGACCAGCTCACGTTTATGGAAAGCGCACCCTGAGGCAACTTAGAGTGGCAGCTGAGCACTGTGAGCTTTCTCTAGAACAATAAGGGTTAACTGTCTGCATTACAATTGATATGTCATGTCCCCACTGTAATACTGAAATTTTGTTAGGCATTAATGATAACGGTTGGGGGTTAATAAAAACAGTGCCAGGAGGTTATAGAGCTGAGATCCTTGGTCTCAAGCCATTGTTAGAGAATATTCCTGACATTTTAGTATTTAGACTGAATGTATACTACCCCGTAGTGGCTAAACAAAGTAGTAGTATAACGGGAATTGAAGAGGTAGCAAGACAGGATAGACACCAACTTATAAGGTGCCCGCTCCCACCCATACAGCCAGAGGGGCTTGAGGAAGCCGAGAAACATAGGATTAGGAATCTGGGGTGGTCATTAGGAACCCCAGATGCTGAATGAATAATATCACCCAGATTACTGGGCTGCTGATTAAACATATTGGTCCCGATAGAAGGACACATATAATTAGAGTGTTACGTCTGGTCAACTGCTAGAGAAGATTTAATGAGCTAAAGTTGTTCTGTGATGATTTTTTAATAGGCGAGATAGGCAAGATGTCTTAATCTGTGTATGTGAAATGAATTACTGCCAAGGTAATCCAATCTGGAGATATCCTGAGTTTTTCTGTGTTGTTACATAGGCTGTGTTGTTATCTATTAAGAGGTTAAATGCATTCCGTTCCATTGTGGAAGTGAGATGATAAATGTAACTGGTTTATATATTTGAAGGTTTATGTAAGTTAAACATTGGAAAAGAAAGTTTTTTTTTTGAAGTTATGAAAAAGTACATTGTAAGTAGGCTGATGTGAGAAAAATAGAAGTTTTTTTTCTCTCTTTGTCAGAAAGTTTTTTGAGAAAGTTTAATTGTAAGAAAGTGATAGTATGTGTTGTATACAGATGGGAAAATGTAAGTGATTTAGAAGGTAATGGTGTACAGAGATACCGCTGGAGTTTGTAGTCCTTCTATCCTAAGTTGTGACCCGATCCTAAGGAATGTGTTCATTGGAGCATGACAGTATGTGCTCGCCTTGAAAAAAAAAAACCCCTTCTCTGATTTTATAGAAAATCAACTATTACAATGTTTGCTTCTGTGAAATATAGGAAAATTCTTTTTTAACTTTTGTATAGAAGTGAAATCTTAGTTGAAAGAATCTGTTTTGTTATGTTATTCTAGCATTATTTGGAACAAAGCAAAGATGGCCGATTGCGACCAACGCCCTGTAAATTCCTAAACGGTAGCCATGATTTTTTTTATAATTATTTAAATGTTTAGCTTTTCAGACCAGCCTATTGGGCGTGGAAAGGAAAAAAAGCTCCACCCACCTACCAAAATCAAATGTACCTTTCGGTGAGGGGCATTTTGTACAAGATAGTTGACCAGACTAGAACACCTTTACTTATAAGTATGTGATGGGACAATATTGAATGATCATAGGAGATAGATGTCTATAGATGTTATAAATTGTAGATATCTGTAGATAGAGGATACTAGTAAGTTATAACAGGGTAGTGTATGAATATTCATTTCCACAAGATCAGACCAGTTGATAGAACATGTTTTACGGGGAGTGGCTTTCCATGTAAACTAAAACCATCCACCCACCTCGAAAAAAAGGAAAGGTGCGGGTTATCCGACCAGACTTTTCGATTTGTAAATTTATTAATATTTTTTTTAGTACCGATGGCAAATCCTTAAATGTCCCGCAACCAGCGTTAGCCGGTAGAAACGAAACAAGGTTTATTACGATCT
>BLSH010457419.1:110410-128784 GCA_018402905.1 Glandirana rugosa | reverse complement strand
CAAGCAGAGCTGGAAGACTGGTGTTACCCTGTTTTGCAGAGTAATCCAAAATTTGGATTGATCTGCAAAGAGGGGAGGCCATGTATCCCACGATGCAGTGCAAGAGGGAAGGCCATGTATCCCACGATGCAATGCATCAATATACATTGCACAACTACAGAAACAATCCTAATAACCCACACCATGTAAAACATCAACATCTACCTCACATCAACATCTACCTCATCCCGCAACCCCGTTCACACACCTCCAAATTGACTTCACTCAAACAGCGTGTGTTATTGTTGACATGTTCTCCCCAAGGCCGGAAATGTTTCCAACCAAAAGGGAAGACGCCAAAACGGTGGTGGGAATCCTGACCAGGGAGATCATTCCCAGGTGGGGAATACCCCTGCAAATTAGCTCAGACCAAGGCACGGCATTTAATCAATTTTTCCATTTATATCTGTAAATGAGATATTGATTGGATAGACTATATATTGCAATCAACAGCGCTTTGTTACCTACACACGAGATGTAGTCAAGGGCCTTGCCGAGCAGCTTGATGCCACCTCACTGACAACCTGGCAGAACAGAATCTCCTTGGAGATGCTCCTGGCCAAGAGGGGAGGGGTCTGTATAATATTTGGCACCATGTGTTGCACATTTATCCCTAGTAATGCTGCCCCAGATGGCAGTGTTTCCTGAGCATTGAAGGACTTGGAGATGCTGTCTCAGGTGTTGGCAGAAAATAGCGGGATTGAGGACCCCTTCACCGGATGGATGGAACGTTGGTTTGGCAAGTGGGGCAAGTCTTTGACCACCTTGGCCACCGCGGTTGCGGTGGTACTGTCAGTATTATTATGCGCAGGCTGCTGTCTGGTACCATGCATGAAGGGACTCATCTCAAGGGTAGCAGATGGAGCTGTGGTTGATGTAATGTATGCAGTGCTGTCCACACAAGGCCCTGACTTATATGACAAACCAGGATTAGCCACACTGGTTGTATGAGAGAGTGATGCTGTTTTTATCCCCACTGAGACAGGCTTCTGAGTTGGGAGCAGGGGGAAATGTTGGGTTAGGTCAGGAGTCTTTTATTAAAATGTAGCTAGAGTAATGCTTTATGTGAACCTATAAAATGTTGATTTTGAAAGGATTTGACGGTATCCATTTTGTATGTTAGGGTTTCACTTTAAATATCTGTTAGTCTGGCTTGTTCCTGGCCTTATCTTGAGAGAATGTCTTATGCTCGGTTCTCATGGAAAAGCTGAATTTAGCTAATCACATAATATACATTGTATTTATGTTTTATGAAGTTGATGTTCCCTTTGTATCTTCATAATGTACTAATGAATGTGTTTATTTGAGACAAGACAGGAGGCAAGCTGCAGGATGGATTTCTTACAGCACTGCTTCTTTCTATTGGTCACTTGCTTTCAGTAGGATTACACATAGGCAGACCTGTTGTACTGTGTTTCGGACTTCATTTATAGCCTCAAGACCACAGTGATAGCTATAACCAGAACTGTAGTCCTGACAGAACACAACCCTGCCTGGATTCATGCCACCGGAGTAAAATTGGTAAAGAAGAGACCTGACCCAGAGGTCCCAGAAGCAAGAAAGGAGGTATTAACGGGGGCAGATAGCCCTGACCTCGAAAAAGAGAGTCATGACAAGGGGGTATTAACGGAGGTGGACAACCTTGACCCTGAAAATGAACTGCTACCTGAACTTTGGACAATGGCCCTTAATCCCCCTGATCCTATCCCCATTTCTAGTGATTTTATTGACTTTTCTCATGTGTATTAGTACAGAGGTGGTCATTACCCAAGAGGGGTAAAACTCCCAGTCTCACAACACTCTGGTATAACACACCATACATATATATATGTATCCACCTTTACTTTTGATTACTGCCATATAGTTCACTGTCCTATAGTATTTTGTCAGTGTAAATGTTTATATTCATAGGGGTACATATATGTAGATGTTCAAAGAGGGGTTCAAGGTGAACTCAAAGCCAGAGATGAAGTGACAGCTGGATTTGAACTCCTTATCCCCATAATAACTCAAGTATAGACAACCCATGGGATCAGTATTTTGGGTGGCTCCCCGGTTGGAAATAAGCCCTAGTTCAATCTTTTACAATCATTGGGGGATATTTACTGGATATGTGGTGATACTAAGCTAGACACTCCCTGGAAGGGAGAATGTGCACTGGCCAAAGTTATTGTGCCCTTGCACATCCTTTCTGAAGAGGAGTCAGAATTCAGCCCAGGCCCCCTCTCTAGGAGGAAAAGAGGAGCCCCTGCAGGTAGCTTTGACCCACATATATTGGGGTACCAAGAGGGATCCCAGATGAGTTCAAAGCCAGAGACCAAGTTGCAGCAGGCTTTGAATCTCTGTTCCCTCTTGTGACCATAAACAAGAATGTAGACTGGATTAACTTTATGTATTATAATCAACAGAGGTTTGTTAATTACACTAGGGATGCTTTAAAGGGAATAGTAGAACAGTTAGAAGCCACCCCCCAGATGACATTCCAGGATAGAATGGCCCTAGACATGATCCTTGCTGAGAAAGGGGGAACATGTAAATTTATTGACATGGTAGAAGGTTGTTGCACATACATTCCAGATAACACTGGACCAAATGGGAAAGTCACACTAGCTATAAAGAAACTAGAAGACCTGTCAATAGAACTCAAGAAGAATTCGGGCATAGATAACCCTTGGAATCAATACTTTGGGTGGTTCACTAGCTGGAAGCAGGCCCTTATTCAGCTAGGTCTTATCATATTCATCATACTCATAGTTATGGGTATAGTTGTATGCTGTGTTATTCCATGTTTTAGGAAAATGCTTAGTAAAGGAGTTGACAATCTCTCTATGTATTTCTCCCTGCTTCCTAACCGGACAACCCTCTCAGATACTGGCCAATACACTGAGTACATTAAAAGACATAGACAAAAGAAAAAGAATCTTATTATTTAAAGAAGGATGGACATGGCCCTCTCTTTGCAGTAAACAAAATATCCAAGAGTTCTATGTCCACTAATTTCCCTAGGAAACTATATGTTTCTGACAATGTCTAGTATGGTCCTGGAAGTATAGAGAAAAACCAATAGAAATCTAGTATGGTCCTGGAAGTATGGAGAAAAACAATAGTGTTGTTTTTAAGAGGGGAAACTGTAGATGATAGAAAACCTATTATCCTTAGTTACTCCATCTTGTTTGTGTAAATGTTACTTTAAGAAGTTTATGCTGACAAGGTTTTCTGTTCATCTCAGCAGGGCTTTGTTCCTCTACATGCCACATTCCTTTCTCTGGCTGGTGTGTGGAAGAATGGACCTTGGGGAGAGAACATTTTGTCCAGATAAAAAGTTGCTAATAAAGTCTCTACATGAGAAAGCCTATGATTCTGCAGTTAGTGTACCCTTTGTATTTTGTAACAAAGGACACCTGGTTTTAGGAAAGATTGATAACTGCTATACAAGACAACTATTCTTTTTTCTTTAAGACACGTAATTACATATCCCCTCCCTTGTATGAAATGTGTATTCCTTTGTCTAAAAGTGTATAAAACTATTCACCATGCCAGTAAAATTAGAGTCTGTTTTTCACCATGCTTTCTGTTGGTCTGTGATCATTGGGGTGAAGACGGGCTCTCCTTGGGCGCCCAAGCTTAAGACAGACTGACAGAGAGATGATAGCCGAGGGTTGTCATAGCAGTTCCTAACACAGGGTCAAAGTAAAAAAATGAAAAAAATGGAAAATGAAAACTTAAAAAACAAGTAGAAAAAAGATCGTTTTTTTTTTTCCATTGTTTAATTTCTGATGAAAGGCAACAAGGAAACTACTACACGAATAGTACAAACATTACAAGAAATATGTTTATCACTTGCACGAATATTGAGACATTTGAAAAGCAAGTTATTTTTTATAAATTGGACCCAAAGAGCACCCCCCCCCCCAAAAAAAATGAAGGCAACAAATCAGTTCATATTTTATTGTAGAAGGAACAGATTTCAAGAGTTATAGATGCCATCTGAGACATTAAACAACTATCTCTGCTAATGAGGAGGAGGTACAGGTAACAGCATATCATAGTTTGCACGCTGAATAATATCCCAGAGCAGTCTGAAGGTTTCTTTATTTCTTGAGTCATTCACATCAGTTCAATAGCCTAGTGTACAGCAATGTACTATATATAATATCCTGCTGCCAAGGTTTGCTTCAGATAGCACTATGTGACATGGTCTGTAGTAGCAAAATTCTTGTGATACTACAGTCTGCTAAGCTTAAACACAGTCAAAGTGTATCCTCTGTGCAATCCACTCTAAGTGCTAGACTACCAGTGATAATATAAATTTACATATAATCCCAAAAAAATATTTTCAGCATAAAAGGTTACTGCTTACACTGTCAGGTGTATTCCCACACACTCGCAAATGTCAGACGGAAAAAGTGTTGCGCAACTCGATAACGAATCAAATATCAACAACAACACATGCATGGATCCATGCATTAAAGTGCATAAAAATATGTGAAAGATCTAAAACTATAGAGAAAAAGAAAAAGAAACTAATAGGAATGCTAGCAGTTTCTTTTTCTCTATAGTTATAGATTTGTCACTTTTTTTATGCACTTTAAAGTGGTTGTAAACCTGAAAAAAAACCCTACAAGACAAAGGCATAATGAAGCATATTAGCGCATTATGAAGCTGTTGCAGCAGTCCCTGCACACCGCAGTGACAGGCGACATGTCTTCGCTGGCACCAGGACTGTGATTGGCCGTCACTCCTGCGCATGTGCGCGGGAGCCGCCGGTCACGGCACGGGCCCTGAAGAAATGGCACCAGCGGGCTGTTTCTTCAGTGCGCATGTGCCGATGACGTCAGCACCTGTGGATACAGTGAATATCTCCTAAACTGTGCAAGTTTAGGAGGTGTTCGTGGTACCTACAGTTAAGCCTTATTATAGGCTTACCTGTAGGTAAAAGTGGTGTAACAGGGTTTACAACCACTTTAACGCATGAATCCTTACATGCATTGTTGATATTTGATTCATTATGTTGCGTTTTCTGTCTGACACTCAGGGCCCATTCACACAGGGGCGACTTGCGCTCCGACTTGAGTCACCTTAAGTTGCCAAAGTCACTTGACATCTCAAATTCCATTGAAATGAATGGGAGCCATCGTACGTTACTGAAGTCGCTCCGACTTCAAAAAAGGTGCCTGCACGACTTCAAGGCGACTTCTATCCGATTGAGCCCATAGAAGTCAATGGAAGTCGCCTCCAAGTCGGATCCCCCATCTACATGTAAGTGACTTTACAGGTAAAAAGAATAGATTTTATCTAGGGCAACCCCTCCCTCCCTTCTCTGATTGGCCACAGGCAAAGTCGCCTGGCATAAGTCTTGTTGTAAATCGCGCCGAAGTCAAGCTGCAAGTGCCTAGCAAAGTCGCGCCAATGTCGGATCACCCCTGTGTGAACGGGCCCTAAGTTTAAACATCATTCTGTGTACACTTATAAAGTGTGAACATTTCTGTAAATTAACCTCACTATTCCTGTGTCTTAGTTTGTCCTGCTTGTGAGATCCTGAAAAGCCTTTCATGTTTAAATGTCTTTAGAGAGGCAAAAATTGTTCCTAAGTTCTGTGGCTTTTATTTAAGATTCTGGAACAAGGTCTGACCACAGATGTGTTGCAGTGTTTTATTGTAAATTAAAAAGACCTGTTCTAAAATGTAGAAAGTAATTATTTGGTGAATGAAGCTAGCAGCAATGTATGCACATAGTGGTATGGAGTGGAGGGAGTCAAATTGCTTATGTTCTCTTTTGTTGCAATACTGCCATCTACTGTGCATTATACAACTTTCTTATACACTCTACAACAGTGATTCTTAAACTGTGTGCCATGTGAAATTTGCAGGTGTGCCCTGGGAATTTTGAATAATATTTAAAATTGCTAGCGTTTTTAAACCTTGAACATATCAAAAAATTAAATGGTAACTCATTATCGCAAATGTTAAAAAAGTTACATATATAAAAAACGCAATCTCTGTCAGTCTGTCATTCATTCGTTCCTTTCAAAACGCGACATCTCTGGAGAACTTGATCACTCTAATTATATTATAATAATAGAGACTGCTCCATTCCAACTTTGATGCTTATAAATAAAGTTTGTTCATTGTTTAGCGATGGAGAAATACCCAATCATGTCTGGAACTCTGAAAGAGAAACTGTTAAATGAAAAGCAAGAAAGCAAGTGAAAGAAGAATACAATTGCTTCAATCTGATTTGCTCTTGAAAGCAGGTACATCCTTCACATTAAATTTAGAATTAAATATATATGTAAAAATAAATACGTTATTCACCACAAAAATTGTTAAATCTTTTTGGTGCGCCACAAGAAAAAAAAGTTTGAGAAACACCGCTCTACAATATGTAACATTTGCATTTGTTAATTGGTATTTCTGAGACAAAAGAGACAGGCAACCAGTCTATATGAATAAGGATTAAACTAAACATCTATGAAAACAAAATTTAGCTTGATATTTATTGAATTGATTAATTTAGTCTGCTTAAGGAGAGAGGCTCTAAAGTATCTGATCAAACTGAGACTGGTTTGATCACATACTTGCCTGGTCGGTAATGGCCAGTAGACAAAGAACCGAAACTGGAAGTGATGAAATCCTTGTTGCTGCCGGCTTCATTTGTCAGAGAGGAAGAGGAGGAACAAATGTTTCTCCCTCTCCACTATCGGCAGCCAGTCTGTCAGGCTGCAGCAATCCTAGGCTCCCTAGTGGAACAGGGGAACCTGGGAACAGCGATAGGCGGCAGTGGAAGGGGGCCCCATTTCAAGCCCTGTAAAAGTGATCAAGTGGCTGTAGAACTGGTCATTTTACGTGAAAGCTCATTGCTGGCTGTAAAAATCAATACCAGGATTATGGCTGCAGTCACGATCCTGGTATAACCGCTTCCTAAGGGCTGGAAGTGGTTAAAGGTCTGTAGCCTGACTTCTGAAATCTATTTGCAATTTGGGCTATAAATGTACTATTTTCCCAGGATAGGTGAATAAGGAAGCAATAGTGATTTCTTATTCCCATTGGACGTCAAAATAGAGTATCTTTCAGCTTTTCCATGGTAACCCATATTGAGCCAACAGAGATTTTCTGGTCAGTCAGTTGCTCAAAACAAAGAAAAAAACAGTTTAACTATATGAAAGCCCCAAATATTATATCGCTGCAAATTGGATGGGTGAAGAAGGGGGGGGGTTAAATCAGGTGAACCAACAACAAAATCGATTTGAAGACATTGTGCATCTTGACTGCCTATTATCTTGTGATAAGGAATACCCCTTTTTGGATTTCTGATGGAATTAATGTACAATCCTACTTTCTTAAGGGCATGATTGTGTATTCAGGGAAATGTTACAGTGTGGTCCCAAAGCAATTGTAGGAAAAAATGCTGCTGTCTTGACTACCAAGAGCCTACCTACACATTGTGAAAGGGAAAAGGCTCTTGGGAGATGTAGTTCTGAGGGTATGCCTATGTCAGTAGGAACTGACACAAGGCATCTTGTTGATTCCTGTTGCCAGTAGCTGCCCCAGGAAGTTATTTCTTAATATAGGGACAAGTAAAAGAAAAATCGAATCCTGGAATATGCTCCAGGATTCCAGTGGAGAGGGAGGTTTGGAAGAATATTTGTGTCATGCCTGGAGATTACCTTTAAAAGCTAGCAACTAGATGAATTTACAATCTGGTCTATCTGTACAATACACAGCCCTGGAATTTGTACTTTTATACCTTTCACTCTTCAGTACGTTACTGTATTGTATATATATGTATCTGTCTATATTAATCATAGATGTATTGTATCTGTAAATTTTGCCCTGGAATGTGATTGTACTTTTATACCTGTCACTCTTCAGTACCTTACTGTACTGTATATACGTATCTGTCTTTATTAATCACAGATGTATTGTATCTGTAAATGTTTGCTCTTGGTCCTTATTGCAGGTCATAAAAATCAAAGTAATTGCTGGCTTGCACAAGCTATACAAACTGCACTTCCTTTAGTAAATAATGGGAGCAGATTTATGATAGGTATTTCCAGTCTGAACCAGATGAGAAATAACCTGCCTATTAGTCCCTGAAGAAACCTATCTTCCCTCCTAATAGAAAATAAGTACTCAGCTGAGCCAATGGATGGTCAGAGGCCTGTGGGGTCCTCTAGTTTAATCATTTATGGGCTGATTTTTTAAAAAAATATTTGCAGATGATTTGACAAAATTCTACAAAAATTATTTATCAAAATAATTGTAAACAATCTCTTGCAATGATCATTTTATGTGACTCAGACAGATTAAGCCCCCTTTAGTCTGAGCATAGCCGGGCAATTTAGAAGCCTTTTTATATGGATATCGTATGTTTTTGGCCCCATAGACTTATAAATGGGATTATATAAAAAAAAGTGCATAAACACACGTTTTTCAAACATTTTTTTAGGTGCTCCCAAAAAATTCTATAGGCCCAAAAATGGGCAACTCTGTCCCAAAGAGGCTCATTGTCGAGCTTCAGACAATGGGCAACAAGCAACACAGCACTCAGGAGTGAACAAGCCCATTACAAATAATTATATTCTTCATCTTTGAGCCATGTTGCACTTTGGCAACTGCTCAACAAAACAAGGCGTGTATAAGGGCTTAAGCATAGTACACTCGATCAGAAAATCGTACGAAAAATACAGTAGTAACAGCAACAAGGTTGGAAGTAGCCGCACTCAAATGATCCAATTTCCAAAAACGATTTTATTGCATCAAAGGGTGATATAGTCAACGAACAAAAGGTCCAGCTAACGCGTTTCGCACCCTACAGTAGGTGCTTACTCATAGGTGTCTTCAGGCCGAGTCCAGAGGTACAGATGCGGACCATGGTGGTTTCAAAATGAGGTTCCTCCCAGGGTGACAAAATTCCTTGCACCAGCCCTGTTCAAGTTGCAAAAAAAGGGAATTTTTGCCTTTTCCTCTTTCCAGTTAAAACAAATCTGTATTCAAGACCTTAATGATCTTGCCTTCCAACTTTTCTATTAAAATGCTGCTAGGGAGTAAGACCCCATACACACTATCCAACTTTTGTTGTTCAGATTTACCAAAACCATGTAGTGCAAGGGCCTGTCTGATTGCATACAAATTTAAACTCTTAAGGCTTGACCTCATATTATATGGTTTAAGTAAATCTGAAGGATAAAATCTACAGTAAATTGTATAGTGTGTATCCAGCTTTAATCTGTGGACTCCATAGAGAGAAAGTAGCCCCCCTGTCAAGAAACTGGCTCAGAAGTCAGTTCCATAAGAGAGATGGAACAACAGGTACACATTATCAGTTCAAGAAAGGTAAGATGCTTATGTGAAAAACAGATTATTCTGATTGAAATTCAGGTCCACCTCAAAATACTGTATAAGTGACTTCTTGTAACTATGTGGAACTTTGCTTTGCACTTAAAATCCCACATTAATGCCTTGTATGTTGAGTGTCCCTAACACCAAATGCCTGTCTGCTTATATCACTCTTGTTCTGGGTTCTTGTCGCTTCGCCCTTTCTCCTAGTAGACTAGATTTACTTTACATTACACTCATCTGTATCTTTCCATCATTTTAATTTTTACTTTTTACTTTGTATGATAACCCATATCAATTGGGCAATGGTACATTTTATCTACAGTATATGAATGATGTAGCTCTATATCACAATCCTGAATATACATGTATCTTTTTGTATTTTTTTTTTATACTCCTCATTGATAGAAAATGATAGATTGAAATAAAGAATCTACAATGTCCCTTTTTTTCCATAAAACATCACTGAAAAATCATCTCTGATTTCCATTCCATACCTCTCTATAATTATTATTATTATTATACAGGATTTATATAGCGCCAACAGTTTACAAAGCGCTTTACAATATAAAAGGGAGACAATACAGTTACAATACAATAAAATACAAGAGTATTGAGAGGGCCCTGCTCAGAAGAGCTTACAATCTAATAGGGTGGGGCAGGTAGTACAAAACGTTTTAACTGTGGGGAATGAGCTGATGAAAGTGGTTGAAGGTTAGTTGGAGGCGTGATAGGCTTCCCTGAAGAGATGAGTTTTCAGGGATTGCCTGAAGGTAGCAAGAATAAGAGATAGGTTGAGGTAGAGGGTTCCAGAGGATGGGATAGGCTTTGGAGAAAACCTGGAGACGAGCATGGGAGGAGGAGATGAGGGAGCTTGTGAGTAGGAGGTCTTGAGAGGAGCGGAGAGGATGGTTTGGGTGATATTTGAAGACAAGATTGGTGATGTAGCTCGGGGCAGAGTTGTGAATGGCTTTGTATGTTGTGGTTAGTATTTTGAATTTAATTCACTGGGTGATTGGGAGCAAGTGTAGGGATTGGGGGAGAGGTTTGGCAGACACTGAGTGGTTGGTAAGGTGGATTAGCCTTGCAGCAGCATTCGTGATAAACTGAAGAGGGGATAGCCTATGGAGAGGGAGGTCAATGAGAAGGGAGTTGCAATAGTCAAGGTGAGAGATAACAAGGGAGTGAATGAGGAGCTTGGTGCTTGATGTCTGTATAATTAGAACAGACATCTACTGAAGTTAAAGTTGAACTCCAAGCAAATATCAAGGACACAAATGAAGGCTTATTTTACATAATTAAATAGATTTTTTCCAAAGCAAGTGTAAGTACCTGAATATGACCTGGTATCATCCTTCTGCAGGCTCATACCTTTGGCTTTTTATTAATACTACACAGTATATTTTTGTTGGTTGTATATAGGACTACTAAGGATTACATTAGTTATATGACCACAGCATCATTTTATAACATCAGTATTGCCCTAACAATACAAACAATAGGTATTTTTGACAATCCAATATAAGCTAGGTACAAGCTAATAAATCACAGAACAGACACAAGAAAAGTGCATTAACCACTTGCCGACAGATATACTGCGACAAGGTGGCTCGGCTGCGCAAACCGATGTACCTGTACGTCGGTCCATGCATGAGATAGTGTGGGCGCGCAGCCATCCGTGATTAGGGTACAGAAATGCAGAATGGGGATCTGCCTATGTAAACAAGGTGGATCCCCGTTCTGACACGAGACAACATGGAGATCTGCTGTTCCTAGTGATCTATGTTGTCCCAGTGAGCCCATCCCCACACAGTTAGAACACACCCAGGGAACACAGTTAACCCCTAGGGTTAATCTCTTCCCTGCCAGTGTCATTTATAAATTGATCAGTTAATTTTTTTAGCACTGATCACTGTATTGGTGTCACTGGTCCCCAAAAAGTGTCACTTAGGGTCAGATTTGTCTGCCGCAATGTCGCAGTCCTGCTAAAAATACCAGTAGAAACAATAAAAAAATCCCTAAATCTATCCCCTATTTTGTAGACGCTGTAACTTTTGCGCAAACCAATCAATATACGCTTATTGGGATTTTTTTACCAAAAATATGTAGCAGAATACATATTGGCCTAAACTGATGAGGAAATTCGATTTTTTACATTTATTTTGGATGTGTATTATAGCAGAAAGTAAAAAAAATTATTTTTTTTTCAAAATTGTTGCTCTTTTTTTGTTTATAGCGCAAAAAATAAAAATCACAGAGGTGATCAAATACCACCAAAATAAAGCTTTAATGGTGGGAAAAAAAGTACATCAATTTTGTTTGGGTACAACATTGCATGTTTGCGCAATTGTCAGTTAAAGGGACGCAGTGCCGTATTGCAAAAAATGGCCTGTTCATTAAGGGGATAAATCCTTCCGGGGTTGAAGTGGTTAAACATATCATGAACTCATCCTAAATTAACATATCTGTTCCAACATGACTGCACACCAGTGCACAAAGCAAGGTCCATAAACACATGGATGAGTGAGTTTGGGGTGTCTCCGCTGTAATTTATCCCAAAGGTATTCTATCGGGTTGAGATTAGGATTTTGTGCAGCCCAGTCAAGTTATTCCACCCCAAACTCGCTCATCCATGTGTTTATGGACCTTATAATATACATAGTCGGCCAATAGACAGCCAAATATTTCCAAATTGTATTTAATGTTACATGATCACAAATGTGTGGGCCCCTGTGCGTCAATGCTTCAATGCGTTTTGCTGGTTCGCTTACTCAGGACACACATAGGGGAGATATAAAAACAGCAGGTCTCACTGCATAAATGAGAAAAGGAATCATATTATATTTCATACATATACATAGAGAACACAGTATACATCCATATTTATATATTGAAATAATTTCTTAAAATATATATATACCTGCATTTATATTCACCTGGCTTTAGTATGTTAGCGCTTGCATACAAAATCTCCCTGGGCGGGCACCAGAGCAATAGGGATGACCCAAAGTCATCTGATATACTCAAAGAACTAAGAAATAAAGAAATAAGAAATTACTTCTTAATTCTCTGAGTGTATCAGAAGACTTGGGGTATATACTGCTCGGCCATCCCTATTGCTCTGGTGCCCGCCCAAGGAGATTTTGTATGCAAGCACTCACATACTAAATTCTGGTGAATATAATTACAGGCTTATATACGGTATCTCACAAAAGTGAGTACAACCCTCACATTTATAAATATTTTATTATATCTTTTCATGTGACAACACTGAAGAAATGACACTTTGCTACAATGTAAAGTAGTGAGTGTACAGCTTGTATAGCAGCGTAAATTTGCTGTCCCCTCAAAATAACTCAACACACAGCCACTAATGTCTAAACCGCTGGCAACAAAAGTGATTACAGCCCTAAGTGAAAATGTCCAAAGTGTCAATATTTTGTGTGGCCACCATTATTTTCCAGCACTGCCTTAACCTTCTTGGGCATGGAGTTCACCAGAGCTTCACAGGTTGCCACTGGAGTCCTCTTCCACTCCATGACGACATCACGGAGCTGGTGGATGTTAGAGACCTTGCGCTCCTCCACCTTCCACTTGAGGATGCTCCACAGATGCTCAATAGGGTTTAGGTCTGGAGACATGCTTGGCCAGTCCATCACCTTTACCCTCAGCTTCTTTAGCAAGGCAGAGGTCATCTTGGAGATATGTTTGGAGTCGTTAACATGTTGGAATACTGCTCTACGGCCCAGTCTCCAAAGGGAGAAGATCATGCTCTGCTTCATTATGTCACAGTACATGTTGGCATTCATGGTTCCCTCAATAAACTGTAGCTCCCCAGTGCCGGCAGCACTCATGCAGCCCCAGACCATGACACTCCCACCACCATGCTTGACTGTAGGCAAGACACACTTGTCCTTGTACTTCTCACCTGGTTGCTGCCACACACGCTTGACACCATCTGAACTAAATAAGTTTAACTTGGTCTCATCAGACCACAGGACATGGTTACAGTTATCCATGACCATAGTCTGCTTGTCTTCAACAAACTGTTTGCAGGCTTTCTTGTGCATCATCTTTAGAAGAAGCTTCCTGGGATGACAGCCATTCAGAGCAATTTGATGCAGTGTGCAGCGTATGGTCTGAGCACTGACAGGCTGACCCCCCACCCTTCAACCTCTGCAGCAATGCTGGCAGCTCTCATACGTCTATTTCCCAAAGACAACCTCTGGATATGACACTGAGCATGTGCACTCAACTTCTTTGGTCAACCACGGCAAGGCCTGTTCTGAGTGGAATCTGTCCCGTTAAACCGCTGTATGGTCTTGGCCACCGTGCTGCAGCTCAGTTTCAGAGTCTTGGCAATCTTCTTACAGCCTAGGCCATCTTTATGCATAGCAGCAATTCTTTTTTTTCATATCCTCAGAGAATTCTTTGCCATGAGGTGCCATGTTGAATTTCCAGTGACCAGTATGAGAGAGTAAGAGCGATAACACCAAATTTACCACAACTGCTCCCCATTCACACCTGAGACCTTGTAACACTAATGAGTCACATGACACCGGGGAGGGAAAATGGCTAATTGGGCCCAATTGGGACAATTTCACTCAGGGATGTACTCACTTTTGTTGCCAGTTTAGACATTAATGGCTGTGTGTTGAGTTATTTTGAGGGGACAGAAAATTTACACTGTTATACAAGCTGTACACTTACTACTTTACATTGTAGCAAAGTGTCACTTCTTCAGTGTTGTCACATGAAAAATAAAATCCTTACAAAAATGTGAGGGATGTAACCACTTTTGTCAGATACTGTATATTTTAAGAAATTATTTCAATATATAGATATGGATGTATACTGTGTTCTCTATGTATATATGAAATATAATATGATTCATTTTCTCATTTATTCAGTGAAACCTGTTGTTTTTAAAACTTCCTATGTGTGTCCTGAGGAAGCAAACCAGCGAAACGTGTTGAACGAAGATCCAACCAGGCGGCTCGGTCCCCGCAGAGGGAACTTCCATCTTCCCTCTGGGCTTCCTTCCGGGTTAGGTCTCCGGAGCTGTGAGTGGCCGGAGCCACGAGACGTCAATCCCACGCATGCCCGCGGGAGTTTTTTTCTCCAATGGACTTTCCGGCGAGGTCCGGCGCTATGCACCAGGCCTTCGCCAGGACATCATGGCGCATGCACCGTGACGTCAGCGCCTGATTTCAGGGGGAATATCTCCTAAACCGTACAGGAGATATTCATTTTACCTACAGGTAAGCCTTATTATAGGCTTACCTGTAGGTAAAAATGACAAAAAGGGTATTCAACCACTTAAGTACAATTTGGAAATATTTGGCTGTCTATTGGCCGACTATGTATATTTGTGTTTTTTTCTATGAAATTTTGACTGTTTGTGTATTTTGCTTTTTCTATGTACAAATAAAAATTATTTTTAATATAATTCTAGCCCAATCTGCCTCGTAAGTCCTACTTAGTGGTTCTTTCTTTTTTTAGTTCAATAGTGCAAAACTGGATAATGGTAATAGTCATATTGTACTAATTGTTATGAATGTAACCTAGAAATTTACTTGTCCGTTCGCTTCTCTGTGTTCAAAAAGTCTGCCAGTAGTTATCTCCTGTTTACTATGTTGTTCTATTGTTGATGTGTTCTGAATAGAAAGGATCAGTGGCATTGTATCTGTCCCATCATGCAATGTGAATTGTATTCTCTTTTTTCTTTGAAAACCTTAATGAACATCATTAGTAAATAAATGCTTTTGCTACTTATACAGTATAGTATGTGATATGGTAACAAAGCATGATTACATGTATTAGTGTTCACAATGCTGAAGGAAATAGCTGAACATAAACAGGCAGAATGGCACACATAACAGGGAAATGAGTCAGCTAAATGACAGGATATTGATGTGTCATTGCTAAACGTGTCTTGTAATTAAGGAGTCAGTTAAAGTTGACATGAATCCAATCACAAAAATCACATATAAACATTAACAGATTAAAGGGATCCTGTCACCATGTTAACAAATTATGAGACTGCGGTATCCTGTGAAGGAAAAAAGTCAAATCCACCGTTACTGGATCATTGCAGGTCTTTAGTCTAGCTCAAGCTGCCCATTATTCCCTACAAGCAAGTCTAAGCATGACTCTGCCCACTTATCTGCAACTAGTGGACAAAACAGGTCACCTGTTATAGGGGTATCGAGCTTATCCAGCCTCAGTGGCAGCTGGTGAAATTTTAGGATGGGGGGGCACCAGATCCTGTCCTTCCATTTTGACCCCTCCCACTTCTCATAAGCCTCACCCCGTATAGTTTCCACCCCTTGTGTCAGGAGTATACAGCCCAGCATCACCAGATAGGGTATACAGCATCACCAGATAGCAGTATACAGAGTCACCATATACAGTAGCAGTATACTAAGTCCCAGATAGGGTATACAGAGCACCAGATAGGGCATACAGAGCACCAGATAGGGCACACAGGGCACCAGATAGGGTATACAGTGTCCCAGATAGGGCATACAGAGCACTAGATAGGGCATACAGAGCATCAGATAGGGCAAACAGAGCACCAGATAGGGCATACAGGGCATCAGATAGGGCATACAGGGCATCAGATCGGGCATACAGAGCATCTGATATGGCATACAGGGTATCAGATAGGGCATACAGGGCATCAGATAGGGCGTACTGTACATCAGATAGGGCATACAGGGCATCAGATAGGGCATACAGAGCATCAGATAGGGCATATATGGCATCAGATGGGGCATACAGAGCATCAGATAGGGCATACAGAGCATCAAATAGGGCCAACAGAGCGCCCCCCCCCCGAAGCACTTACCCTATCTAATAGCAGGCAGGCCAGGTCTATGCAGAGTTCGGCTTGCGGTCAGCATGCTGAGCAGCTCGGGACTGAAACCCCACGGAGTGCTGCGCCTGTGTGAGTAATCACACAGGCAGCACGTCTGCCACAGTCCCGCCCCCCGCAGCCAATGACAGAGAGTCATTGGCTCTGATGGCTCAGGGGGCAGCCAATCAGACTATGTGTGTGTGCTTGTTCGGCGCACACACATAGACTTTAATGGCTGACCAATTGGCTCACTACTTGCTGTCAGCTGACAGCAAGGAGTTGAGGAAAAAAAAAGAAAAGTGTCAATGTACCAGCGCCACCTGCAGGGGGGCCAAGCGCCCCTTATGCACCAGCCGTTGCTGTCCAGCCTCCTTATTAGCTATGTTGCCCCTTGTTGTACTCTGTCCAGTTCCAGCACATCCTTCCTGAGGACTATTGACCTGTCTTCAGGAAGAATGTGCTGAAACTGGAGAGAGCTTTCCATTTTTTAAGAGGAATTGAACTCTCAGAACTGTGCCTTAACGGTGGCATGGCAGAGTCTGGCAGTCTGGCTTTGGTGGGAGATCGTAGCTTGCTCCCGCCTTGCTGTCCACAGTCCAGGTCTTCACTGGGCCTGGGCGGGCTAAGGCTTCCACCACACTCCCGCACCCGCAGTCTGCTTGTAGGAGACAAGTACTTCCCTTCCCTGCTGGGGCTGGGCACGCGGCTGAAGAGATAAGAAGGCTCTGCAGTGACGACCAGGAAGGAATCGGATCAGGTAGGATTGTATACCCGGAGTGACAGGAGGAGGGTCAGTGTATATACATGGGGGGGTCAGTGTATATACATGGGGGGAGGAGGGTCAGTGTATATACATGGGGGGAGGGGGTCACAGTGTATATACATGGGGGGTCAGTGTATATACATGGGGGGGTCAGTGTATATACATGGGGGGTCAGTGTGTATATAATAGATGGGGTCAGTGTATATATTATATATGGGGTCAGTGTGTATATAATATATGGGGTTAGTGTGTATATAATATATGGGGTCAGTGTGTATAATATATGGAGTTAGTGGGTATATAATATATGGGGTCAGTGTGTATATAATATATGGGGTTAGTGTGTATATAATATATGGGGTCAGTGTGTATAATATATGGAGTTAGTGTGTATATAATATATGGGGTCAGTGTGTGTATAATATATGGGGTCAGTGTGTGTATAATATATAGAGTTAGTGTGTATATAATACAGTATCTCACATGGGTTTTTTCTAAATGCACATACAGTGTGTTAGAAGACTGTGCGAGGGTTAATTGCACTTGGTTGTGGTTTCCTCTAATTCCATGAAGGGCAGCTCTATTTAAACTTCCTGCTTCCTGTAAGCAAATGCTGTCTGATCTACAGCGTGTACCCGTCCTTCCTGAGCAACTTGTGCCTGTTATCTGTTCCTGTCTCCTGTTCCTGTGACCCGGCTTGCCCGACCTTGTCTGAACTCCGCCTGTACCGACCCTTGGCCTGCCTACGACCATCCGATTGCCTGATCCTTCTGCACCTCTGCTGTCAGCCTGTTAACGAACTCTGCCTGTACCCGACCACTCTTTTGCCTGTTCCTCTGAATCGCACCGCCAGCCAGTTGCCGACCCAGCCCGCACGACCGCGCTTCTGCTGCACGAGCGCTCCAACGGACCTATAACCATCACCAGTGATCCTGTCCGACCCTCGTGCTCTCCTGAACTCCCGAGCCACCTGTCTGCTCTACCAGGGGTTCCCGAGTCAGGTTAGTAAGGGAGGTTGCCTACTGCATAAGTCAGACTCGCCTACCAGGTACGTGACAGTATCAGACAGGGCCTAGACCAGGAGGTCGGCTTCTATCGGTCGAACGTTCAGGAAATGGTGAACCCATTCCGACCTGTCCACGAGTGTATCAAGCACGCATTCCCTCCCGGAGACGCGTCTGAGCCAGTACCGACAGACTATGACAGTGCATGGACCATCCGCTCAGACTGAATACGTCATCCGTTGGAGGGAATGATTGGACTGAGCCCTTGGGGACCATCTCGTCTGTCCACCGAGCCCTCATGTCCTCTCGTGCTCCCAGCCTGTCCTAGTGACCACTACCAATATCCAGGCAACCTCGCGAGCACGTCGTCT
>BLSH010457419.1:71183-106660 GCA_018402905.1 Glandirana rugosa | reverse complement strand
GGGGGGGGGGGGGGGGGGGGCGGCAATGTTAGAAGACTGTGCGAGGGTTAATTGCACTTGGTTGTGGTTTCCTCTAATTCCATGAAGGGCAGCTCTATTTAAACTTCCTGCTTCCTGTAAGCAAATGCTGTCTGATCTACAGCGTGTACCCGTCCTTCCTGAGCAACTTGTGCCTGTTATCTGTTCCTGTCTCCTGTTCCTGTGACCCGGCTTGCCCGACCTTGTCTGAACTCCGCCTGTACCGACCCTTGGCCTGCCTACGACCATCCGATTGCCTGATCCTTCTGCACCTCTGCTGTCAGCCTCTTAACGAACTCTGCCTGTACCCGACCACTCTTTTGCCTGTTCCTCTGTATCGCACCGCCAGCCAGTTGCCGACCCAGCCCGCACGACCCCGCTTCTGCTGCACGAGCGCTCCAACGGACCTATAACCATCACCAGTGATCCTGTCCGACCCTCGTGCTCTCCTGTACTCCCGAGCCACCTGTCTGCTCTACCAGGGGTTCCCGAGTCAGGTTAGTAAGGGAGGTTGCCTACTGCATAAGTCAGACTCGCCTACCAGGTACGTGACACAGTGATATAACTGGATACAAATATTTATATTTAAAGTTGATCCAGAGAATATCTGTCATGAACCCATAGTCATTCATGTCCTATCTGTTTGCTTACCTCTTGGTTGTGCCAGATTAGAGGCCATTCGCATCACCACCTGTGGGCTAAGTAATCTCCTCTCAGTGAACTCCACCACAGTCTCCAATTAAGCAAACAGTATCTTAGACCATGTTCTGCAAAGCCTCCTTGCCGATCAATGTTGTGTGTGTTTGGCTTTGTGTGTGGTTGTTCCTGTTGTATGCTCTGTGTCTATTTCTGGCTACCAATCTTTGGCTTGTTCTGACTATCCCTGCCTGCCTGATAACCCGATCTTCAGCTTGTTCTCTGTTTATCCCTGCCTGCATGATACCCCGTTCTTCAGCTTGTTCTCTGTTTCTTCTGTCTACTAGAGGCCCTGACCCTTTGCTAGGCCGCTAACTATCCTTTGCTGTTTCTGCGCTGCTGCTTCCTCTCTTTCACCTGTAGCCAGCCAAGCGTGAGCTAGGAGACCCCTGGGCCATGACCTGGATCCAGTTGCAGCCAAATCCATCCTCACCATCAGAGGCTCTGGCAAATACCTCCTGGCTCTTAGACCCTGCGCCCTGGGGAAACTGATGCACTAGCTCCCTGTGTTCCAGTGTCCATGCTCCAGGGGCCCCTTTTCCCATACCAGCCGGAACTCATTAGCAGCAGCCAGCTATATGTCCACAACCTTAGTGGTGCGCTTCGCAACCCTTAGTGCGATTCACACCCCAACGGTGTGCACCTGTCACCTGACCCCATGTGTCGTGACAGTTTGATCAGCCATAGACCCGGGTGATGTGCCGCTACCTGCCGATGATTCGCTGCAGGGCATAGTCAGCAGACTTGAGACCCAGGAGTCTAGTCAGACCCAGGTGATGCGATTCCTTCAGGATCTGGCTTCCTGCTTTGAGCAGCTTCAGTTCTCCTTAGGACCTCCGGTTCAACAACCTCAACTGCAACCTGCAGCCGTATCTGTTCCAGTCATGCTCGCATCCGTGAACCCTTTGCGGTTACTGTTAGGATTTATGGTTCTCCAGACTGTCAGCGCTGACCAGGTGCTGTCCTCCTCCCTCGGTACCACAGACCACCCAAAGAAACGTATCCTTCCTTCGCTGCTCTATCTGCTAGGGCATTTCCTTTGCCTATATCAGTTTGCTGGCCTGTGTGTGCCCTGCAATGTAAAATGACAATGGACCTTTGTAGCTGTATAGCTTTTGTTATTTCTTTAAAATATGCACATCTTGTCCTTCAAAGAGCTGGCAAGCTCTTGTGAGGGCTATCAGTTCCGCAGCCTGGGCTGACTGGTAAAGAATTGATTTTGCCTCTAGAATTTTGTCTGATAATTGTACAACAGCATATCCTGCATGATATGTGTTGTCATTGGGCCTTGAACAAGAGCCATCTACAAACACATTCTGTGCATCTGGAAGGGCCACAGAAGACATTTTCTGTCTTGGGGACGTGTCCTGATGAATGAGATCCAAACAATCATGTTGTGGAACAATCTCATTCTGTTCTCCTTTTAATTCTAACAAAACATTGAGGATTGGGGCTGGGCCTGAGGTAGGAGAAGCATATTTTATCTTTAGCTTAGGGTTGGAGAGCAGTATAACCTTATAACCACTAAGCCTTTGGGTTGACATATGTTGGGTGTGTAAAGTGGTATCCTGTCCCAGAGTGAATGATGCCGTCATTTTCACCACCATCACACAGGATGCTAAAGCTCTGAGACACGCAGGCATGCCTTGAACCTGTACTAGAACCATCTTTGAGAAAAAACAACAGGGTGGAGCTTGCCTCCATGTTCCCGAGCTAGGACTCCCGGCCATCGTTTTACAGTTGTCCCTGGAATAAGGCAGGCCTAAACTAGGAGCCATTACCGTAGCACTTTCCAAATACACAAAACATTACACATTTCCTTTTACACAATCTGGCATATCAGAACCTGTGGTATGTCGCAGGAGATTGTCATAGTAGGAACAGTCAGGTATTCATTGGCGGCAGTAACCAATCATGCCAAGGAAGGTAAGCATGTCCTTCTTGGTCAATGGGCGGGGCAGACCCATGAGAGCCGCAGCTCTCTTGTGACTGACTTTCCTTTCTTCTTTTGTGAGGATAAAACCAAGGTACACAACAGTTTCCTGGCACCACTGCAATTTCTTTCTAAACACTTTATGATCACTTTCAAATACACAGTTTATGAGATACACACTGTCCTCCTGTTCCGGCTGCCTGATTTGAAGTAGGACCGAACCATGACGGGAAGTCCAGGACCTCAGTGTGGCCTGGAGCACAATTGAGTAGAGTACAAGTGAGTCCACATGGCCCTGGTGCCAGTGTTGCCAACCTACTAGATTGAAATTTACTGACACGACACCCAAAATTTACTGGCACAGCCAAGTTTTTACTGGCATTTTACAAAAGTTACAAAATTACAGTTTTCAGTTCAAATTTCAGTATTTAGGCTACAAACAAGTACACTGTGCAAATAACAATGTGATTTAAGGTAGATAGCAAGGTAAAAAAAAACATATTTCTGTTATTTTCAATATAATAAGAGCAGATTATTTAGTCTATCAGTTTTGTCACCCATGTCAAATTGTAGAGATTTCCCCTTAATTTCTGTTCCATAACCACCACAGAAAGGCAGGTGAAATCCCTGGTAGCCACTAGGATCACCAGAATTCAGGTCCCCACTTCTAAAGACCACCTGTCTCCATCTCCTGTTTTTATCCCTCCAGTCTCCATCCCTCTATCACCCCTCATCTCCATCACACCATCCCCCATCTCCGTCCCTCCATCACCTCTTGTCTCCATCACACAATGCCCCCCCATCACTTCCTGTCACCATTCCCCCATCTCCATCACACCATCCCCATCACCTCCTGTTTCCATTACAACATCCTTCCATTACCTCCTGCCACTTATCCAGTGCACACTGCACTCATACAGTGCACACTCACACTAAAAAAGAGAGACTCCTGCAGCCTGGCTGGCGGCTGTCTGTCATAGTGAGCAGAGACAGTGTGGGTGTCAAGCAGTCACACACTCACTGTCCCGACTCTTTTTGGCTGGCTTGAAGAGAAAGGGTACTGCACTCACCACTGTTACCAGGAGGGCTGCAAGGTCAGCCAGAGCAGGGAGGCAGGCAGGAATCAGGAGGATCCATCCATTCAGAGTGTCTCAGGTGGTCAAGTGCTGGCTGGCGGTGGTGTGGCGGGAAAATACAGTAACCTCATTTGAGGGTGGATGGGCTGGGCAGAGGCGCTAGCTGGCAGCAGGAGGAGTGGTAGTCCAACTCGTCTCAGGGTCAGGATCGGATCTTCTCACTCGCCGCTCAGGAATTTCCGTAATTGCACATGCACAGCTCTGACCGGAGCCGATGGCCACCGTTTTTACTGGCACTTTTCGGCTGCTACAGACTTTTACGGACACCCAAAAAACTGCCCTGTTTTACTGACTGTCCGTAAATTTACAGACTGTTTGCAACACTGCCTTTTGCATTCTACACCAGATAAATTGGCAATTCTTTAAACACAAGGCAAAGATTGCCCGTGTCTCCTTATCCACAGGGACGAAAAAAAATTTTGCCCAATCAATCACTGTAAAACACTCTGCATCGGATGGAATGGAGGACAGGAGTGATGGCACATCTGGCACTATTGGGGCAATGGGGACCACAAGTTCATTTATGGCTCAGAGATCCTGTACAAATCTGTAGCTACTACTGGGGCAATACCTTCCTCCTTTTCTTTTGATAAAGGATGCTGTTTATGGTACATAGGTTTTGTCCATGCCTTAAGAGTGGCCTTGTAGGGGGTATAGGGAAAGGGGCCAACATTCAACATCAAAAGAATTTTCTGCCCATACTCTGTCCTACCTGTAGGTGGGCTGTGGGTGTCTGCCACAATCAGTGTTAGGAAGGAAATTATTGGGACCTTGGTGGATTGCACTACAACCCTTCTTTGTGATTTTGATATTAAAGTTTACATAAATAAACTAAATATTAACAATTATGGTGATGCAAACTGTCAATGTGTGCTGTAATCTTCATCTTTCGTTCTCGGACATCAAACCATATCAAACAGGTGGATCAGATAGAAGAGGGGATTGATGCTTTACTTTTTTCTGCACTATCTAGAAACTAAACAAAACAAAAGATCTTAGTGAACAATCATTACATTTCCCTCCTAGAAATAAACAACTGGTTAGCAATAAACACACATTAATCACAAAATACAAAACATATGGCCATGTTGTTTAATAAGAGTGCACTCTTTTCTACCCATATGAAATAAATTCATAATTAATTATCACCACGTGGATTTTCATCAAAGGACGTCCATCAAAAATTATCAATAATAATTCACCATAACCTTTATAGTATGTTCATAACATTTTGCACAAAGATTATACACCACCAAATCCATTGATTTTTCTATTTAAACATCTTCCCATACATTTCTCAAAAACTTCTAGAAATAAATGTGGTAATTTCTGTTATTAACAAAAAACTTATAAAACAATCATTAGTGTTGTATTTTAAAGTATCACACTTCATTACAATCACCACTCAAAACGATACAATACATCTAAAATACAATACATCAAAACGATACAATAGACATACATCTCCAGTGATCATTCACTATTGTCCTATCATATACTGTTAAGTAAAGATCAGCTAAGCCTGGTCTTTACTAGTCAATTGTCTTGTTCAAATGATTTTCATTAAAGGGCACAACCGGGTTTTTATCAGTGGGTGGAGCCTTTTCCCTGTCCACACCCAGTAGGCTGGAATGGAGAACCAAACATTTAAATAATTATAATAATCATGGCTACCTTTTAGGAATTTACAGGGCGCTGGCTGCAATCAGCCATTTTTCCTTTGTTTCAAATAATGCTAGAATTACATATCAAAACGAATCCTTTCAACTAGGATTTTATTTCTACAAAAGTATTTAAAAATGTCGCTACATTTCACAGACCTAGTCCTCATGCAGGATATCTTACACAGTTTATCTCTATGGAAGGAGGGAGGGAGGGCTGGAAGTGTGTCTCATAATTTTTACACAGAAACACACAGAACGAGAGGCAGAAAAGGGGGGTCAAATCCACCTTTCTACTAAAATAAAAACAAAAGTACAAACAATCTGTATATAACAGATCAAAACTATAAAACAGCTGGCTGCAGGTGGCATACATCCTAACATCCATCAAGTGTGGACTTGATGTGATGGGATTATCAGTTATATTTACATTTTTATTAATTACTCTCACATAAATTAATACTCCAGTGATAATCTCAATATCACACCCTAATTCTAATATATATCCACATATATATTTCCTTAAAGGAATATACTATTTCCACTATCAAAGGATATTTCATTTAATTCTATACTTTGTGCACTTTTCTATGTACGCGTTTAAATGTAACCTTCATTTTACCATGTTTGGAAAACAGATTCAAAATAATTGTGATCACATTGTTTATCGTTAGATTAATTCACTGGGCACATTTTGTTATGATATATGTGTAGTCATATCATTGTGTCCTTGCCACTAAAGCCTCATCCAGGACATTCTTTGGGAGGGGCTCACAGCTGCACAGGGCACACATGACGTGGGATTAAGGTTCCAGCATTCACACACATACACAATTATCTCTCTAAAATCGCTTACATTTTTTCCATTTGTATACAACATATGCATATCATTCTATCACTTTCTTTTAACTCTCTTTAATATTTGCCTGCTTACATTAGGTTAGACTTGGGTAGTAATGGGTACAGTTTTGCAGGCTTCGGGACATAAGGGGGAGGTGGCTTGGAGAGAGGGTGTGTGGGTCTATCTATTTCCGACTCACACTCATATAATTTCTGAGAGTTTTTATTATTACTTGGACCCTCGGTTTACCCTCTCTAAATAAAGGACCCTTCCCAATTCCTTGGTGGTAACCCCCTGGTACAGTTGCTAACCAATATGTTATGCTTCCCTGATAACAGAATAATACACCCACAATACAATCAGGACATCTGTTTGACATTAAAACTTTTAGGTAAAACAATTAACAGCTTGAAATATTCAAGACACTTACCGAGTCTCTCAATTACACTTATGCTCTATTACAAAAGACAACTTATACATTTATGCTATAGAAAGATAAGCAAAATGTTTAGGACGTCGGACTTAACCTGTCAGGCTGCTATATTTCTTTTCTGTCTGTGCACAGTTTTCTTAATCATTTATCGAGCGGCCTCTCAGGACCATTTTTTAAGTCTCCCTTAGACTTTCCTAAGACTCCTAAGACAGTCTTTTCGTGTTCCCAAAACACTTACAGTCTGTTTTCCTAACACAGATTTATAATTTAAAGGATGGTCGTGAACCTTCGTCGCGGCAAGGAAAAATACATTTTACACTTACCGGACTGTTGTCTTGACCTATCCTGTTGACTACGCCAGCTGTTAGGATTTATGGTTCTCCAGACTGTCAGCGCTGACCAGGTGCCGTCCTCCTCCCTCGGTACCGGAGACCACCCAAAGAAACGTATCACGCACGGTGTTTAGTTTACTCAGAGTGATCTAACTCGTGCTTTATTCTTTGCAGTTGATATAGTTATTTTGCGCGAGTCAGTAATACATAACAAAAATGAGAGACAAAACATATAGCTGAATAACAGACAAAATATGGACAAAAATGAAACTTGGGTAACAAATACGTAATTGTCATTTTGGAGAAATCACATGATTCAAGGGCAATCGAAACTAGTTAAGTATATAAGAAGGGCATAGGTGAATAGAAGCAGAAATACTGTACAAACTAATTTAAAATGGATGTCATATTTAAAATGGAGCATATAAAGCTAACTATAAAAGATTATTTTCCCACAGTTACCTGCTCCATCCCGTTACTCTGGGGACTCTAAGTCCTGCAGGGGGTTCCTTAGCCAGTGCACCATTCATTTTGAGCTTCAGCCCCAAAACTTCCCGTCTGATCGGGCAAAGGTGGCCTACATTATTTCTCTCCTGTCCAGCGAGGCTTTAGCCTGGGCTGCCCCTCTATGGGAGAAGAGTGACCCAGTGGTTTCTAGTCTGTCTAGTTACTTTAAACTCATTCGGAACATCTTTGAACAACCAGGTCGCGTCTCTTCAGCGGCCAGCGGCCTTTTACTCCTCTGCCAGGAGTCTTTTTCTGTGGGCCAGTGTGCTCTCCATTTTCAGATTTTGTCTGCTGAGCTGAACTGTAATAATGAGGCCTTAGTTGCAACCTTCTTACAGGGCCTCTCTGATAGAGCGAAGGACGAACTAGCGGGTAGAACCAACCCCGCTGATCTGGACGACGTGATCTCCCTATGTAACCAGATCAACATTCGCTTCCAGGAGAGGACCTGTCATGTACCTGGTGGTGGAGTCTGACTTATGCAGTGGGCAACTTCTCTTACGACTCTGATTCGGGAACCCCTGATAGAGGAAACAGGAGGCTCGGGAGTGCAGGGAGGCACAAGGGTCGGACTGGGTTACTTGTGGTGATGTGCAGGTCCTAGATGAGCTTGTGAAAGCAGAGGCGTAGTGGTGCAGGACGGGTCGGTAACAGGCTGGCAGTGCAGTACAGAAGGGTCAGGCAGGAGAGTAGTCGGGCACAGGCAGAGTTCATTAACAGGCGGGTGGCAAGGCACAAGGGAGCAGGCAGTAGAGTGGTCGTGGAAGCCGAGGTCAGTACAGGTGGAGATCAAAGCAGGGTCAAGACAAGCCGGGTCACAGGAACAGATAATGAGGACAACAGGTCGCTGAGGAATACACAAACGCTGTAGAACGGACATCACTGATTGCAGGGTTTTGTCAGCTTAAATGGCTGGCACCAATGCTGGTGCATACGCACACAAGCTACGTGCCCCCATGCATAGGCATTCCAATGGCCCCAGATGGTTCCTTACGTTGCCCCCCCGAGGGGCAGCCTCTTGATGCCCAAACGGCTCTCTGTTCTGGTTGTCTCCTCCAAAATGCTTCAATAAGCTCCTTGGCATGGATATTGTCTTCGGGTTCCCACGAGATGTCCTCAGGGCCGTACCCCTTCCATTTGACTAGGAATTGGGTTGAGCCTCCCCTCTTTCTGAAAGAAAGTATAGCTTCTATCTCAAACTTTTCCTCTCCGTCCACAAGAACTGGCCCTGGTGGAGCCGTCCTCTGTCCCAGAAAGGGATCCTGGGTCACCGGTTTCAGTAGCGTGACATGAAACACCGGATGGACACACATGGATGGAGGAAAAGTCAGCTCATACGCCACCTTATTGATTCTCCTTTTCACAGGAAATGGCCCAATGAACCTTGGTCCCAGTTTCTTGGAGGGGCAGGAGAGCTTCAGGTTTTTGGTTGCCAGTCAAACTTGGTCGCCTGGTTGTAGATCCAATTCCCCTCGTCTCCCTTTGTCAAAGGCCTTTTTGTTAAGCTCCTGGGTCCGGGACAGTGTCTCCTGTAGAAGTCTGTTACTCTTCTCCAAGAATTCTGTGATGTTTTGAGCCACAGGTACTGTACTTTCCGGAATCACACTGGGTAGGAACGTAGGATGGTAGCCGAGATTTGCCAAAAACGGAGATTGTTTAGTGGCCGAATGCACCGTGTTGTTGTAGGCGAATTTGGCTACCAGTAGCAGTGAGACCCAATCATCCTGGGAGAAAGAGGAATAACAGTGGAGGTACTGTTCCAGGGTTTGGTTAGTCCTCTCTGTCTGGCCGTTCGTCTGTGGGTGGTAGGAAGGCGAGAATGCCAGTTCAATCCCTAAGCCCGAGGATACAGCCTTCCACACTCGAGACGTGAATTGTATTCCACGATCGGAAACTATACTGGCAGAGATTCCATGGAGATAGACAATTTCCTTGATAAAGGTCTCAGCTGTTTCTGTTGCAGACGGGGTGCCCTTCATAAGTATGAAATGTGCCATTTTAGTGAGGCGATCCACGACCACAAAGATGGAGTTGAAACCGGCAGAGGGAGTCAACTCGACTATAAAGTCCATGGATATGTGGGACCATGGGCGCTCAGAAATGGGAAGTGGGTTTAATAGACCCCAGGCCTTGTTTTTTCTTGTCTTATTTTGGGCACAGACTAGACAGGCGCTGATGTATCTCTTATAGTCCTCATCAGCTGAGGGCCACCAAAAAGAGTGTGACAATAGTTTCAGTGTCTTGCGACTCCAGAAATGCCCGGCCAATTTGACAGAGTTCGAAGATGGTCAGGCGCAGTTCTTCAGGGATGAAGACCCTGTCATGGTAACACCACAGCCCGTCTTTCATTATCAGTCGAGGGTCGGGTGGTGTGGGGAAGCTGGTTAGAGATCGCTTGACCCAAGACAATAGTTCCTCCTGAGACAACAAGAAGCTCTGATTCACAGAACATCCTGGACAGAGCATCCAGCTTAATATTCTTTGACCCAGGCCTGTAAGTAATATGCAGTTGGAACCTCAAGAAAAAGAGTGCCCATCGTGCCTGACGGGGCTTCAGTCTTTTTGCAGTCCGCAAGTACTCAAGGTTCTTGTGGTCGGTAAAAACCAGGATAGGATGTGTGGCTCCCTCCAGCAAGTACCGCCATTCCTCCAAGGTGGATTTGATCGCTAGCAGCTCTCGATCCCCAACATCATAGTTGGTCTCTGGTGGCGAGAGCTTCCAGGAGAAAAAGGCAATGGGATGAAGAGAAACCTGGGGGCCTCATCTCTGGGACAGAACCGCCCCCCACCACAGTCCCTGAGGCATCCACCTCTAGGATATAAGGCAAGACTGGATCCGGGTGCTTCAGGACAGGAGCAGAGGTGAATAACCTTTTGAGCGTCCAGAAGGCCATTTGAGCCTTGGGGGTCCACTGGAAGCGGGAGTTCTGTTTCATAAGCTGAGAGATGGGTATGATCACAGCGGAGAACCCCTTAATAAACTTCTGATAGAAGTTTGCAAAGCCTACGAAATGTTGGACCCCTTTCTTGTCTACTGGTGCGGGTCAATCCAGGATGGCAGAGACTTTTGCGGATCCATAGTGACTCCTGTAACGGAAATGATGAGGCCCAAAAAAGGGATACTGGGCCACTCAAACACACACTTTTTGGCTTTTGCGTACAGTCCATCTTGCCGTAAATGCTCTAAGATGCACTTGATGTGCCTGTGCTGCTCTTCCAGGGTTGACGAGAAGATGAGAATATTGTCTAGAATAGATAGATTATAATGAACTGATCTAGGTAATCTCTGAACACGTCATTTACCAGGTGCTGGAAGGTGGTTGGGGGCGTTTTCCATTCGTCACCCTCTCACATGCGAATGAGGTTATATGCCCCACGGAGATCCAGCTTGGTGAAGATGGTAGCAGCGCCCAGTCGCTGGAACAGCTCAGGCACCAAGGGTAAGGGGTAGCGTTTTTTTATCGTAATTTTGTTGAGGTCACGATAGTCTATACATGGCCTCAGGGACCGGTCCTTCTTCTCAACAAAAAATATTCCCACCCCAGCAGGGGACGTGGAAGGCCAGATAAACCCCTTCTCCAGATTATCATCCAGATAGACCTTGAGGGCCTTTAGTTCTCCCTCGGAGAGCGGGTAAATCCTGCCAAAGGTTACTTTCATAGAACCAAATTGTAAATCATTCCTGCGCTTAAAGAGAGGGGGCTTCTCCGAACAACAGACCAAGGAGTGTGCTCTTGATGTTTCTGGATAATATGCCGCCTTGCTGCCCTTTGAAGGACTGGGGAAGTCCAAACCACTAGAGAAAACAAAGAACACACAAGGGCGCACTGGCCTAGTGCATTATCCTCAATCACAAGATTTATTAAAAAATTATAATAAAAACATACTGAGGATGAGGTCTTGGCCTTGGTCTCGAAACGCGTCAGCCAGTCTATAGAGGACATCTTCCACCTACGTGAGATGAGAAGGGATGCTTAGCTGTTATGTACTTCCATGCTTTTAACTGAACTCATTTGAGAGTATGTTTTTATTAGAATTTTTAAATAAATCTTGTGATTGAGGATAATGCGCTAGGCCAGTGCGCCCTAGTGTGTTCTTTGTTTTCTCAAAAGGTACTTTCGTACCTGGCAATAGCTCGATGGGGCAGTCATAGACCCTGTGGGGTGGTAGCTTGTCTGCCCCCTTCTTACTAAACACATCTAGGGAGTCATGATATGCCGGAGGGACCGCATCACGGGTCTTCTGGTCAGGGTCAGGATCCAGACATAGGACAGAGGAAGGAGACTCCTTGGGCTGCTCTAGGCAGTGGTGCTGGCAGTAGGAGGATGTGAACTGAATGTCACCTATAGACCAATTAATGTTGGGGCAGTGTGCCCGCAGCCATGGGAGGTCGAGAATGATGGGTAAAAGAGGGGACACAATGGCATCCAGATGCAGATACTCTGAATGGCTAGTGACAGTCTTGGCAAGTTGGGGAATGGTTTCATGGGTAACTGTACCCGACTTAATGATAGATCCGTCGGCCAGGCGAATGACCATCCGGTGGGCCTTGGGCCTGAGGGGGATCTGGTGTTGTGCTGCGAAGCACAAGTCCACAAAACAACTGCAGTTGCCTGAGTCCAGAATGGCTGGGACTTGGATACTCCCATTGGGCAGAGACAGGACTACTCCCTCGGGGGAGATGGAGCACTTGACTGGGCAAGACCTAATGTAGTGGTGCAGGCTGGGTCAGTAACAGGCTGGTGGTGCAGTACAGAAGGGTCAGGCAGGAGAGTAGTCGGGCACAGGCAGAGTTTGTTAACAGGCGGGCGGCAAGGCACAAGAGAGCAGGCAGAAGAGTGGTCGTGGAAGCCAAGGTCAGTGCAGGCGGAGATCAAAGCAGGGTCAAGTCAAGCCTGTCCCAGGAACAGATAATCAGGATAACAGGTCGCTCAGGAACACACAAATGCTGTAAAACGGACAGCACTGATTGCAGGGTGCTGTCAGCTTAAATGGGCGTTTTGGCGCCAATGCCAGTGCATACGCAAGCTCGCACACGGACGCGCGGACACGCTACGTGCGCCCACACATAGGCATTCCAATGGCCCCAGATGGTTCCTTACAGGACCCTAGAAAAGAGAGACCAGCACCCCTTGGCCCCTAGTCAGCCTGAGCTCCCCTCTATGTGACCCATGGAGCATCCCCTGCCAACTGAGGAACCTATGCAGCTGGGCGGACCAGGCTATCTCCCGAGGAATGTGCTAGGCGTAAAACTCCGGGTCTGTGTCTTTACTGTGGGGGCAAAGGTAATTTCTGTGACACTTGCTCACTGCCTCGGGTTTAATACATCTGGAAGGTGGAGTATTGGACCTAGAAACATCATCTTCACTTCTACTCCTGTCAGTGTTCCTGCATGTCGGCGCTTCTCCTCATTCAGTCTTGGCATATTTGGATTCCGGAGCTTCCGGCAACTTTATGGACTGGAATACTGTATCCTCCTTGAAGCTTACACTTTTGCCCCTTGCCACTCCATTGGTGGTCTCAGCGATTGATGACACTGTTCTTCCAGGAGGGCCTATCTGCTTCCAGATCATTCCAGTTAAGATGTCGCTTGGAGTACTCCACCAGCAGGAGATATCCTTCCTTGTCCTATCTAAGGCCTCAACCCCCATTGTATTGGGCCTTCCCTGGTTACAGCTCAATTCCCCACACATTGAGTGGACCTCTAGGCAGATACTGGCTTGGGGTTCCTCCTGTTTCTCATCCTGCCTACTCAAGGTTGCTCCTAAAGAGAGACTTCCTGTTTCCACCACCTCAGTTTCTTTTGCTCTTCCCGCTGCATATAGGGATTTCCAGGATATCTTCTGCAAGAAATCAGCTGAAGTGCTTCCTCCTCACAGGTCCTTTGACAGTGCCATTGACCTTGTTCCAGGAGCGACTCTGCCCAGGGGTCGTACCTATCCTCTTTCCATCCCTGAGACCCAGGCCATGTCAGAGTATGTCGCTGAAAACCTAGAGAAAGGGTTCATTCAGAAGTCCTTGTCAACGGCGGGAGCAGGATTCTTTTTCGTTGCCAAAAAGGATGGCACCTCAAGACCTTGCATTATCAAGGTTTAAACATGGTGACAATCAAGAACAGATCCCCCTTGCCCCTTGTACCTGGTTATGTCCTTTGGGCTGTATAACACCCCAGCTGTATTTCAAAACTTCGTCAATGAGGTCTTCAAGGATTTGCTGTATCAATTTGTGGTCATCTATCTGGTTGACATTTTAATCTTTTCGGAAAATCTGCTTGTCCACAGAAACCATGTCCGGCTTGTACTCCAGCGCCTCAGGGAAAATAACCTGTATGCCAAGCTGGAGAAATGTTCTTTTGAATGTTCTGAGGTCCTGTTTCTGGGATGCTTTGTCTCCAGTTTGGGTCTTTGTATGGATCCCGAAAAGGTCTTGGCCATTACCAACTGACCCCTTCCTGCCGGCCTCAAGGTGGCAATGGAAGGACCCATTGCTATCAACTGCAGAGGGAAAGGTCCCCCCTTAAAGAGACCTAAAGGCTGTTCTGACTTGGTTTACTATAAGGTGAACAAGTCCAACAAATCTGGTGAGTGGGATATACCCCCATTTTCAGTGATCGAGTGGACGCACCGTGATCACCGCTTGATGAAATTTAAAGAGCACAGAGCACTTTTCAAAAGACTTTTGCACTTTTATTATTACCAATTATTGTACCATTAAATTTAGCACGTTTTTTTCACTGTAAGCACTTTATATAGCATTGTATCTATCACTGCAAGCACTTTATATAGCATTGATTACATATTAAGTTTTACCCATAGAGGTATATCAAGAGGGTAATAGGGCAGGCTAGCGCTGTTCACCTATTCCTTTATCACAGTACTTACAGAATGCTAAATCCCAGACAGGCCAGGCGGAGTCTGTTCTTTTCCTGTTTTAATTTCATGTTAACGTACAAACCTGGTTCCTGCAACAGTCTGGCTGATGCACGCTCTTTTGACACGCTGGATGAGGAGCCCACCTCTGAACCTGAGCTGATCATTCCGACCAGGTGTATTCTTGCCCATTCCACCACTCTGGAAACTAAAATTCCTCCTGGCAAGACCTTCGTCCCCACGGAACTAAGACCTAAGATCCTTTATTGGGGATATGATTCCAAGGTGTCAGGTAATGCTGGGTTCCTCCAATCCCTTCAGCTCATGAGTTGCCACTACTGGTGGCCTACTCTCCGCTTGGATGTCAAAGACTACAAAAAGGCGTGCCATGTTTGTGCCCAGTCTAAGTCCTCCACACAAGCTCCTGCTGTTCTGCTCATGCTCTTGCCCATTCCGAAGGAGCCCTGGACTCACATTACTATGGATTTCATCACCAATCTTCCGCCGTCTGAAAAGAATATAGTAATTTGGGTGGTAATAGATCGGTTCTCCAAGATGGCTCATTTTGTTCCCCTTCTTAGTCTCCCTTCTGCTCCGCCTTTGGCCCCCATCTTTGTTTAAGAAATCCTCCGCCTCCATGGGGTTCCTTCCCATATTGTTTCAGACAGGGGGGGGTTCAATTTACATCCCGCTTCTGGAGAGCTCTTTGCAAGTCCCTCAATATTGTCTTGGATTTTTCTTCTTCTTACCACCCTCAATCCAATGGACAGACTGAGAGGGTTAATCAGGAGTTAGAGGTCTTCCTCCGGACCTTAGTGTCTACTCATTATGGTGACTGGTCCTCTCTACTTCTGTGAGCAGAATTTTCTCACAATAATCATGTTAACACCAGTTCTCAGAAGACCCCCTTTTTCACAGTTTATGGAAGACACCCCCAGCTTCCTCTTCCTATGACATTCCAGCTTTGGCTATTTTTCAGCAATCATTCAATACCATTTGGGGTGAGGTTCATGATTTCCTCCGGGCAGCGGCTGATAAGTTTAAGGGTTTTGCTGACCGTCACAGGCGGAAACCACCAAGATCTGTCTTTCTACCAGGAACAACAAGCTCCGGATTCCTTCTCTGAAATTTGCCCTAAGATTCATTGGTCCTCCGTACTCTATAATTGTTAAGTTTAATCCGGTTTGTTTTAAACTACAGATTTCGAAAAGCCTCAGGATTTCGAACTCCTTTCATGTTTCCCTTCTGAAGCCTTTAGTCCTCAACAAGTTCTCTCGTCCTCTCCCTACCACGGTTCCGCTCTTGGAGGATGGTCAGGAGTACGAGGTTAGTCTAGTCCTGGACTCCCGACTCTGTAAAGGCATTCTTCAGTACCTTGTGCATTGGAAAGGGTTTGGTCCTGAGGAGAGGTCTTGGATCCCTGCATCTGAGGTATTTGCCCCTCGCCTGGGGAGGAGGTTTCATTTGAGATTTCCCTCCAAGCCTGGGCCTAGGCGGGAGAGCGAGGCCTCGTAAGAGGGGGGTACTGTCATGAACCCGTAGTCATTCATGCCCTGTCTGATTGCTTACCTCTTGGTTGTGTCAGCTTAGAGGCCGTTCGCATCACCACCTGTGGGCTAAGTAATCTCCTCTCAGTGAACTCCACCCCAGCCTCCAATTAAACAAACACTATATTAGACCATGTGCTGCAAAGCCTCCTTGCCGATCAATGTTGTATGTGTTTGGCTTTGTGTGTGGTTGTTCCTGTTGTATGCTCTGTGTCTATTTCCGGCTACCAATTTATGGCTAGTTCTGACTATCCCTGCCTGCCTGATAACCCGATCTTCGGCTTGTTCTCTGTTTATCTCTGCCTGCATGATACCCCGATCTTCAGCTTGTTCTCTGTTTTTCCTGTCTGCTAGTGGCCCTGGCCCTTTGCTAGACTGCTGACTATCCTTTGCTGTTCCTGCACTGCTGCTTCCTCTCTTTCACCTGTAGCCAGCTGAGGGTGAGCTAGGGGACCCTGGGGGCCGCGACCTAGATTCAGTTGCAGCCAAATCCATCCTCACCACCAGAGGCTCTGGCGAATATCTACTGGCTCTTAGACTCCGTGCCCTGGGAAAACTGATGTACTAGCTCCCTGTGTTCCAGTGCCCCTGCTCCAGGGGCCCCTCTTCCCGTACCTGCTGGAACTCATTAGCAGCAGTCAGCTATATGTCCACAACCTTAGTGCTGCACTTTACAAACCTCGGTGCGATTCACACCCCAGCAGTGCACATCCTATCCGATATCTTATCGCCTGTTGGGGGATCAGGAAGGAATTTTCTTCCCCCCCCACTGGAGCAAATTGAATCATGCATTATGGGGGGGGGGGGGGGGTTGCCTTCTTGTGGATCAACTGTGGGTATAGGATTGTATATATGGAGGTTTTCTGTTTTTGTGTGTGTGATTTTTTTTTTCTATGTTGGTTGAACTGGAATTGACTTGCAACCAGATTAACTGTCACGTACCTGGTGGATGAGTCTGACTTATGCAGTGGGTAACCTCCCTTACGACCCTGACTCGGGAACCCCTGGTAGAGTAGACAGGTGGCTCGGGAGTGCAGGATGGCACGAGGGTCGGACTGGGTCACTGGTGTTGATAGGAAGTCCGTAGGTGCACTCGTGCACAAGAAGCGTGGTCGTACAGGCCGGGTCGTGAAGCTGGCTGGCGGTGCAGTACAGAAGGAGCAGGCAGATGGATGGTCGGGTTCAGGCAGGGTCGTCAACAGGCGGGCAGCAGAAGTACAGGAGGGCTAGGCAGGAGGGTGGTCGTAGGCAGTCCAGGGGTCGGTGCAGGCGGGAATCAGCAAGGTCAGGCAGGCCGGGTCGTAGGAACAGGTAATCAAAGTACAGGCAGATCAGGAACACACACCACACGCTGTAGATCAGACAGCAGAGTCTGTGTGCTGCTGAGGTGTTTAAATAAGACAGCTGGGCTCCAATCAATGAACTCACCCTGCACAACTGTTAACCCTTAGTGACCCCTGCGCTGGTTAGCAGATCCAAGACATGCCTGTATAGGTGCAGAAAGTCAGCTTTAGCCACAGATTCTCTTTCTAACATTAACTATGTAACTATATAACTATGTAAGTATACACGGCCCTGACACAGGGCACAGATGCATTTGCCCAGTATGGCGAAGCCTTAGAGGCTTTGATAAATAAGTCAAGAGTGGGTTTTTTTTGGAAACTATATGGAAGAAATTATCAAGTTTGACTGCTGGTTAAGTATACATATTCTGCTACCAACAATGACATTAGGAAGAAAGTATTGCTATGGATACATCAAGGAGCATCTCACATTTAATTGTGCAGCAACACTGACAGTTTAATGATCTGAAATTGCAATGCACCTTTATGTCAGAAAAAATAGGAACTGGTAAAAAACATTTTCTTGAAAAGGGTCTTTATATTAATAGCACAGCACAGTGAAAAACAATGTATTATGTCTGTTTCCTTAGCTACATAACTGAGGTTTGCCAGTTTTATTCTTTTAAAGCAAACCTGTAATAGGAGAAATGTGTGTACTGTCAATGGGGCCACCTTGGGGATATACTAGTTGTCAGGATAGCACTTATGCCTATTTTCTGGTTTTAATAGTTTCTACATTACTGCACACCTCCCAACTGTCCCTGATTTCGAGGGACTGTCCCTGATTTGGAACAAAGTCCCTCTGTCCCTCTTTCCTCCTCATTTGTCCCTCATTTTGGTCTGATCCATATAGTTATATATAAAATGCACTACTTATATATTAAAAAGTGTCTCCCAGTGCTAAACCTTTCATCCGATTTCTAAATTGTTGCATTTTTAACTTCCAAAAGCCAATATAAAGGAACAGTAGTGGTAAAAAAAGTACTTGAGAGTTTAACCAACCATTTTTTTGTACAATTTCCCTTTACGGGGATGTGGCAGAGGGTGTGTCCTATGCCTACATACTTTTGCTAATATGTGTCCCATATTCCCATTTCAGAAAGTTGGGAGGTATGTTACTGGCCCGTACCAAGTTGGCATATCTTCGATTTCTGAGATCACTTTATGCATAACTATTCTAAATCAGTGTTGCAAAAAAATCAAAAACAGCATGACCACCAAGCAACTAAGTTCTGCAGGAGTAGGTCTGCAGTAGGCCTATGTATTGCTCATATGACATTTTTTCCTTTAACCACTTGACCTCAGGAAAGTTTTATCTCCTTTATGACCAAGGCATTTTTTGCTATTCAGCACTGTGCTACTTTAACTGGCAATTGCTCAGTCATGCAGCACTTACTTAAATTAAATTTGTAGACAAATAGGACTGACAGTGCACAGGAACTGAGCTGAAATTAATGGGTGATGGCTGCAATAAACCAGATGTGTTTTCAAAAGAGTTTCTGGCAATTTATTTAAAAGATTAAAACAGTACAAGTTTGAATGACAATGTTACCATGCTGGCTGTGAGGCTGGCTCATACACTGATGGATCACTAGGGCCGCTCCGGACAACCAAACAGGGGACATGACCATGAAAGCCGCAATGACAAGCCAGCTGCATTATGTAGTATGTTGAGCCGGACCCGCTGGCATGGGAAGATAGTATCACTGACACTGGCGATGTGGATGGAACTTCGTAGCCGACTTTGTCCATAGGAGAAGCTCCGTGGTAAGCGGCAAGTAGGGGGCATCACCAAAGACAAGCCAGTACATGGAACTGGGTGTCCTTGTTGCCATGACTATCGGTTTCGCCCAAAGTGAGGTTGCCGTAGCCTGGGGTGAAATTCGCCCCCCTGGCTGCGCCTCTAATTTGCAAGTAAAATTGGTCCAAAAATGAAAAATAATTGTGTCTTAAACAAAACTCTGTACTATCGACTAAAAAGATGGCCTATTCAAAATTGATATTACCTGCTTTAACTAAGAAATGTTGTAATGCAGCCAATCCTACATGTGTACGTGTAGAGGGAGGAGACATCCACAGATGCCCACATATAACCATCAGCCCATGAGTACTGTTTGAGAACTTCCAGTACATGTATATTATTAGCATAATGTCTCTTGATAGTAAGTAGACCTATGCATTTATTTAAGTCTTTGAAGAGACCAAAACTATTTGGTGATATAGAGGGAGAAAACCATAAATACTGTTTTAATAATAGAGATTTAGCAGGAGTGAGAGTGTGGGAAAATAAATTAAATTCATACGTCTACTTACTATCAAGAGACATTATACTAATAACAACAGTCTTAGTAAGACTAATCCCTCCCAGTCCCCTCCCTCTATCTCAGCCTCACCAACACAAGCTTCTCTCTCACAGAATGACTCAATTTTGTTTATATTGGAGGACCTATGGCTGGAGAATGCTGACAGTTGACATATTGTCCCCTTTTTGGATCCTGAAATTAGACATACCTGATCCATTACCAGGTTTCTTGGCAGACTTGAAATGCCTGGTTGAAGGTGCCTGGCAGGGAGGTGTGCTAGATGACAAGGAGAAGAAGTTCTTACTCCCTTCAGTATGCAGTACACCATATTTTTATCACCTTCCCAAGGTGCATAAGTCCTTAACCAATCCCCCGGGCAGACCTATAGTTGCTAGCACCAACAGCTTTACTAGTGGCCTGTCAATATATAGTATCTCATGAAAGTAAGTACACCCCTCATATTTTTATAAATATTTTATTATATCTTTTCATGTGACAACACTGAAGAAATGACACTTTGCTACAATGTAAAGTAGTGAGTGTACAGCTTGTATAACAGTGTAAATTTGATGTCCACTTGAAATAACTCAACACGCAGCCATTAATGTCTAAATCGCTGGCAACAAAAATGAGTACACCCCTAAGTGAAAATTGGGCCCAAAGTGTCAATATTTTTTGTTGCCACCATTAGTTTTCAGTACTGCCTTAACCCTCTTGGGCATGGAGTTCACCGGAGCTTCACAGGTTGCCACTGGAGTCCTCTTCCACTCCTCATGATGACATCACGGAGCTGGTGGACCTTGCGATCATTCACATTCCATTTGAGGATGGCTCACAGATGCTCAATAGGGTTTAGGTCTGGAGACATGCTTGGCCAGTCCATCACCTTTACTCTCAGCTTTTTTAGCGAGGCAGTGGTCATCTTGGAGGTGTGTTTTGGGTCATTATCATGTTGCAATACTGCCTTGCGGCCCAGTCTCTGAAGGGAGGGGATCATACTCTGCTTCAGTATCTCACAGTACATGTTGGCATTCATGGTACACACCATCTGAACTAAATAAGTCTATCTTGGTCTCATCAGACCACATGACATGGTTCCAGTAATCCATGTCCTTAGTCTGCTTGTCTTCAGCAAACTGTTTGCAGGCTTTCTTGTGCATCATCTTCCTTCTGGGATGACAACCATGCAGACCAATTTGATGCAGTGTGCAGCATATTTTCTGAGCACTGACAGGCTGAACCCCCACCCCTTCAACCTCTGCAGCAATGCTGGCAGCACTCATATGTTTATTTCCTAAAGACAACCGCTGTATATGACGCTGAGCACGTGCACTCAACTTCTTTGGTTGACCATGGCGAGGCCTGTTCTGAGTGGAACCTGTCCTGTTAAAGCGCTGTATGGTCTTGGCCACTGTGCTGCAGCTCAGTTTCAGGGTCTTGGCGATCTTCTTATAGCCTAGGCCATCTTTATGTAAAGCAACAATTCTTTTTTTCAGATCCTCAGAGAGTTCTTTGCCATGAGGTGCCATGTTGAACTTCCAGTTACCAGTATGAGAGAGTGAGATTGATGACACCACATTTAGCACACCTGCTTCCCATTCACACCTGAGACCTTGTAACACTAATCAGTTACATGACACCAGGAAGGGAAAGTGGCTAATGGGGCCCAATTTGGACATTTTCACTCAGGGGTGTACTCACTTTTCTTGCTAGCGGTTTAGTCATTAATGGCTGTGTTTTGAGTTATTTTGAGGGGAAAGCAAATTTAAACGGTTATACTAGCTGTACACTCACTACTTTACATTGTAGCAAAGTGCTATTTCTTCAGTGTCACATGAAAAGATAGAATAAAATATTTACATTAATGTGAGGGGTGTATTCACTTTTGTGAGATACTGTACATTGATTATTTTCTTCAATCCATTGTATGTCAGCTTCCATCATACATTAGAGACTCCAGTCATGTACTGGAAGTTCTCAAACAGTACTCATGTGCTGATGGTTATATGTGGGCATCTTTGGACATCTCCTCCCGCTACACGTCAATTCCTCATCATATAAAATTGGCTGCATTACAACATTTCGTAGTTAAAGCAGGTGATATCAATTCCGAACAGGCCATCTTTTTAGTCGATAGTACAGAGTTTTGTTTAAGACACAATTATTTTTCGTCTTTGGACTAATTTTACTTGCAAATTAGAGGCACAGTCATAGGGGCGGATTTCGCCCCAGCCTACGCCAACCTCACTTTGGGCTACTGGGAGGAGGGGGGGGCACATCTGGGCCAACAACCCTTTCACCGAATACATTGTGCTCTATGGTCGATACATTGATACTGTGGTAATTCTTACCTCCATCATTCTAGCTGTCACCCCCCAGCTTGGATACTAGTGGACAATTTAACAGGTTACGCAGAAATTGTACCAAAATGGAGGATTATGTTACACAGTGAGCCTTAATGTCCAAAAAATTTGAAGATAAAGAATACCCTTCCACATTACTTAAAGAAGCATTTGATAATAACTTAAACCCCCCCGCACACGGAAAATAAAGTTAAGAAGGTTAGGAACCGCCAGCCAGATTTCTATTCTAATGCAATGAGATTTATTACCACGTTTAACGACAAACATAGATGTATTTCAAAAATTCGAAACAAACATTATGGAATCCTAAAGCTAGATCAGAGATTGGCTCCTGCATTACCTCCGGCCCCTCATCACATTTAGGAGGGCATGTACATTGAAAAATATTTTAGCCCCTAGTAAGCTAACAATGATAAAAAAGAAACCCCATTATGACATCAGATCACATTTCAACAATAGAGTTTGAATATTTCAATGTAGGAAGAGGGGATGTTTCATATGCCAACTTTTCCCCCATGGACTTGCTCAAATAAGTGATACTAAAGGTAACATATCCCACATTAAACAATTCATCACATGCTCTACTGAGTTTATCATCTATGTTCTACGGTGCCCCTGCGGCTTGCTTTATGTAGGACGAACTATGCGCACCTCGCGGAAGCGCATTGGGGAGCACCGTAGATTAATACTTAAGGGCTGTGATATGCACAACAAACATTTTAGATGCCTGGAGGTAATGGCAATTGAAGCCATTCCCAAAGGTACCCTTACTGATAATGAAAGGTTCTCTCTCCTATGCAAAAGAGTGTACTGGATTTACCATTTCAGTTCCTGGGTTGATTGAGGACCTAGAGGTACATAATGTCATCTGATATTGGATCATTTTTTCAGTATATGTCTTGCTACATATACCCACAATAGTTTTCCTTTCTTTAATTTTTTTGTATATTTGTTTATTTTCATTTTTATTTTTTCTAATTTTATTTATTTATTTGTTATTATATTTATATTGCTATTTTTATTTATTTTATTTTTATTTTTATTTTTATAATAGTTCATGTTAAACGTCATAACATTTCAAATGCATTATATATTAAGTTTATAGAGATTTTAAATTTAATATAATATTGACACAAGATTATAGGTCTATATATGTGTGTAGTTGCATATACCAATATAGATGCACACAGGCAGTGTTTTACTTTTTATTTTTGTAGTTTTTATTTTTTATTTTTAGAAATCCTATAGACTTGTAATACAAGAGTTAATAGTCTATAACTGTTTTCAGTGGGTACTGATGAGTTAACTAGTCCAGACCCTGATTCAATCTTTGCCTAGCCTTGCCCCTATATCGGGTTTATATTGCCCTTGTTAGCCGCTCTCCAGTGACTTGACAAAGCATGCATTGCGTGCGAAACCAGTAGTCAAGGACACCCTTTTCCACGCTGGCCACGGTTGGTTCCATCCCAGGTAAGGTTGCCACATCATCCCTTTAATCCAGGACACACATTAACTACTCAGGTTCTAGAGCTAATTTAATGCAGATGAGGCACCAAGTGAGTTTAGTTACCACCTTAATCAGCCTCAGAACCTGTGTAATTAGTATGTGTCCTGGATTAAAGGGATGATGTGGCAACCCTAATCCCAGGTACCTCAGTACTGTACTGGCTTGTCTTCGTTGATGCCCCCCTCCTCGTCGCTTACCACAGAGCTTCTCCTCTGGACAAAGTTGGCTACGTGGCTTCATCCACATCGCCAGTGTCAGTGATACCATCTTTCCTTGCCGACGAGTCTGGTTCAACATAATACACACTGCAGCTGGCTTGTCATTGTGGCTTTCATGGTCGGTGCCCCCTGTTTGGTCAGTCCTAGTGATCCATCAGTGTCTGAGCCAGGCTCACAGCCAGCGTGGTAACGTTGTCATTCAGACTTGTACTGTTTTAATCTTTTAAATAAATTGCCAAAAACTCTTTTGAAAACACATGTGGTTTATTGCAGCCGTCGCCCATTAATTTCAGCTCAGTTCCTGTGCACTGTCAGCCCTATTTGTCTTCAGTATTTCAGCATCTGATCCCATGACATTAGACAGCAGCACATGGGCACATATTGTCTTATGTTTTTTTCTGTGAATAGTGCCTGGAACTCAACCTTTTTTACCTTCAAAGTGAATAACAATGATTATCCTGTTACAATGGCATCTGCAAGTGGGTGGGATATATTAGCCAGCAAGTGAACATGTTGTCCCTGAAGTGGATGTGTTGATGTGTATGCTTTTTGCATAAGGGGCCGCGTAGCTGCGGTCCAGTCAGGGTTCCCATGCTGACCCGTGTCCACAGCTAAAAGCATCTGATCCCATGCCATTAGACAGCAGCACAGTTCAGCTGGGCACATATTCTCTTATGTGTTTTTTTCTGTGATTAGCTCCTGGAGCTCAACCTTTTTTAAATGAAATTTGTATACATTTTTTTCACACAAATAGAGCTTTCTTTTGGTGGCATTTAATCACTACTAGGTTTTTATGGATTGTGCTATAAAATGAAAAATACAGAACATTTTGAAAAAACACGGTCTTCTTAGTTTCTGTTATAAAAATTTCCAAACAATTTTTCTTCACAAATTTAGGCCAAAATATAGTCTGCTACATTTCTTTGGTAACAATAACCCAAATCAGAAGTAAATTTACCCTTCCCCATCCACAGTGATATTGCTTTAAATACAACATAGTTGGTTAATTATAGAGAATTCACAAAGTATAGTTGTACAGATTATTTGTATAAATGTAATATGTATATGTACATATAATGTAATTATATATTTCAGATTTGTTAGCCTCCATATCCTCTGAAAAGTAGACCGCTTGTTCAAGAAACATGTAGAGTGCTGGAAATTCCATCATGAAGTCCTATCTGATTGGATAAGAAGTATTACATAAAATAGCTTTGTTTTAGAACCTATTATAATGTAATATGTTGATGGCTGTTGGTTAGGAGGTTATATCTTGATTATATCTTGTTTACCAATATCCTACGGTATATAAATCATTTTATCATTTTGTTCTTTTAGGATTGTTTGAATAAATATTTTAATAATTTATATATATATAGGCTGATGGTTGATATGTTTTGGCACCATAAACCCCCCATTTTTCTTTGTTACCATATTTGGGGATGTTGGTACAGCAGGACATTTTCTTATATTCTCAATATACCATTTTTTGAAGTTTCATGGAGTTGTTTTTTAAACAAAGTTATAACATTTAATTAAATTAGTCATGTTGTAGCTCCTCTCATAGTAAAACACTCATTTGGCAATTAGCAGGTGGCATTGGAAGAGCTTCCTACAGTCAGCGGAGGATAGCAATTAGTAGTTTTCTAATTAAACTGACATTAAACTAAAAAGACTTTTTCATCGATGCATCAAGTCACTGTACAGGAGGGGACATCTGTTGCATATCCCTGAGTTTCTACACTGAGCTATTTCAAGGCACACTCCACATTTACAGCAACACTTCCACATGCTTAATGGTTTAAAGGTTTTCTAAGTGAATCACTCCAGCACTTCAGTTTGATCGACCATCTATGCAAATTATCAGTGCATTGAGCCATCGCTAGTAATTATCATACAGTAATAGGGAGGGAAAATGTAATGAGTCCTTTGAGTCCTTTCTATCAAAGATGTTTAACCACTTCAATAGTGGGCACATACCCCCTTCCTGCCCAGGCCAATTTTCAGCTTTCAATGCTGTCAAATTTTGAATGACAATTGCACGGTCATTCTACACTGTACCCAAACAAAAATTTTTATCATTTTTTTCGCCCACAAATAGAGCTTTCTTTTGGTGGTATTTCATCACCTCTGGGATTTTTTATTTTTTGCGCTACAAATAAAACAAGACCAAACATTTTGAAAAACACATACGTTTTTCTTTGTTTCTGTCACAAAACGTTGTAAATAAGTACATTTTCTCCATCACTGACGGACGCTGATGAGGCAGTACTAATTGGCACTGATGAGGTGGCACTGATGAGGTGGCACTGATGATGGGGCACATATATGCAGCACTGATAGGCAGCACTGATAAGCAGCACTGACGGCACTGATAGAACCAATCAATATACGCAGATTGCAATTTTTTTTTTTTACCAAAAATATGTAGAAGAATATATATTGGCCAAAACTGATGAATATTTTTTTTTATATTTTTCTTTTGGATATTTATTATAGCAAAATGTAAAAAATAATGTTCTTTTTTCAAAATTGTCTCTCTTTGTTTGTTTACAGCGCAAAAAATAAGAACTGAAAAGGTGATCAAATACCACCAAAAGAAAGCTTTATTTGTGGGAAAAAAAGGATAAAAGTTTTGTTTGGGTACAATGTCGCACGACCGCGCAATTGTAATTCAAAATGCGACAGCGCTGAAAGCTGAAAATTGGTCTGGGCAAGTGTCCAGTAACCAAGTGGTTAAGGAACATTCAAAATACCCTTTTCTCGGAGAGAGGCTTTCAAATCAAGCCCAGAAGGCCTTACGTTATAGTTATCATTTGTCACCATTTCCCAGGGAAAATCTCTATTTTGAGGGGTCTGTCTCTGGGAAACAAGGGTTCCTAACAGTTCCCCGATGACCCCAATGCAGATTTATTTATACCTGCCAGCTGCACTGCAGACTGAGACACTGCACTGTCACAACCCTCTAATAAAGATAAGTTACCAACTAACCTATGCTGGGAATAAAGTGAAAAAAAAAAATGTGAGTTTACCTGATAAGTTTTCAGCACTTAAAATGTCAGAATAAAGACAAAGGAGTACTTTTTAACCACTTCAGCCCCGGAAAGATTTTCCCCCTTCCTGACCAGAGCACTTTTTGTGATTCGGCACTGCGTCGCTTTAACTGACAATTGCACAGTCAAGCAACATTGTACCCAAACAAAATTGACGTCCTTTTTACCCACAAATAGAGCTTTGTTTTTGTGGTATTTGATCACCCCTGCAGTTTTTATTTTTTGCGCTATAAACAAAAAAAGCGACAATTTGGAAAAAAACAATATCTTTTACTTTTTGCTATAATAAATATCCAAAAAAAAAAAAAAAAGGAGTTTAGGCCGATATATATTCTTCTACATATTTTTGGTAAAAAGTGCGCAAAAGTTATCGCATCTACAAACCATGGGAATAGATTTATGGCATTTGTATTTATTTATTTTTACAAGTATTGGGGCGATTTGCGATTTTTATCTGGACTGCGATTTTGCGGCGGACAGATCGGACACTTTGACACTTTTTTGGGACCAATGACATTTATACAGCAATCAAAGCTAAAAATAGCCACTGATTAGTGTATAAATGTCACTGGCAGGGAAGGGATTAAACTGCAGGGAGTGATCAAGGGGTTAAGTGTGTTCACTCACAGTGTTCTAACTGTGTGGGGGCTGGGCTGGCAGGGGCATGACAGATGTAACTGTTCCCGATCACTGGGAACAGTAGATCTGTTACATGCCCCCTGACATTGGCAGATACAGTACTGCCTCTGTAACAGGCGATCGGGGGTTGCTGGCGGACATTGAGTCTGCCCCCAACTGCGGTTGCGCGAGCCGCCATACAGCTATGGCGATTTGCGCAGCAGTGCCAATAAATAAATTAACCACTTCCCATCCACTCTATAGCCGAAAGACGGCTACAGCGCGGATCTGAATTGCCGGGAGGGCGTCCATGGACGTCCTCCCATTCAGGAGCTGCCTGCGTGCCCTTCTGCAGGTTGAGTGTGGTGCGCGCTGTGATCAATGAGTCTATGAGACTCGGCTGAACACAGATTGCTGTAAGGGGTCGGTCCCGGCCCCTTACCACGTGATCAGCTGTCAGCCAATGACAGCTGATCACGTGATGTAAACAAAACATCGGTAAACTGTTTTTTTCCCCCTAACGCTTATAGCGTGAGAGAAAAAAAAGCCGATCACCGGCTAATGAGAGAGGGACATTGGTCTATGCTATGCAGTGCCCTCCAGTGCCATCTACCAGTGCCCACCAGTGCCACCTACAGGTGCACATCAGTGCAGCCTATCAGTGCCCACCAGTGCCACCTATCAATGCCCACCAGTGCCACCTATCAATGCCCATCAGTGCTGCCAACCAGTGCCCATCAGTGCCTCATTATCAGTGTCACCTATTAGTGCTGCAGATCAGTATTACTACCAGTGTCCATCAGTGCCACCCATCAGTGCCGCTTATTAGTGCCACCCATCAGTACCCTTCATTGCTGCCCGTCAGTGCCCATCAGTACTCCCCACCCATGCCACCCACCAGTGCCACCTCATCAGTGCCCACCAGTGCCCCCTCATCAGTGGCCACCAATGCCACCTATCAGTGCCCATCAATGCCGCCTTATCAGTGCCCATCAGTGCAGCCTATCAGTGCCCATCAGTAAAGAAGAAAAATTACCGGTTTTCAAAATTTTATATCAAACTATGAAACTGATTTCTTTTTTAAATGTTCTATCCTTTTTTTACCATCAAAGGAAAGCTCTATTTGTGTAAAAAAAATTATAAAAATTTAATTTGGGTACAGTGTTACATGACCGTGACAGCGGCGGCTGTGTGACAGCGGCGGCTGGTCCATAAGGGGTGCTTGGGCGCCGCCTCCCCGCTGGGAAGGAAGAAATAAAAAAAATTCCCGACTGCCTAAAGGAGGCGCCGGTACAGTATATTGACTTTTTTTTTTCTTCGGCTCCTTGCTGTCTGCTGACAGAAAGTAGTGAGCCTATTGGCCAGTCTTGAAAGTGAAAGTAAGTGCGCCAAAGAGGCACACTTACTTCTACTAATTGGCTGCCCTGAGCACTGGACTGCCAGTGATTGGTGCAGTGATGTCTGAGCTGACATGGAGCCGCTACTCCATATTCAGGTAAGGCAGCACTGCAGCATTGTTAGCTGAAGAGAGCAGAACTGCTCTCCCTCTACATGGCAGTGTCAGCTAGAGCCTGTGGGGGGGGGGGGGGGGAGGGTAGGGGTTGTTGTAATGTTACTTCTTGTCTGAAACTCCCCACAAGCCCAGCCGACACTGCCATGTGGAGAGCACTGCCCTATCTGGTGCTCTGTATACACCTGTCTGGGACTCTTTATACCTTATCTGGGACTCTGTATACCCCTATCTGGTGACTGTATACCCTATCTGGGATTCTGTATACCCCATATGGTGACTGTATACCCTATCTGGGAATCTGGATACCCCTATCTGGTGACTGTATACCCTATCTGGGACTCTGTATACCCCTATCTGTTGCTATGTATACCGCTATCTGGAACTCTGTATACCCCTATCTGGGGCTCTGTATGCCCCTATCTGGTGCTATGTATACCCTATCTGGGATTCTGTATACCCCTATCTGGCACTATGTATACCCCTATCTGGGACTCTGTATACCCCTATCTGGGACTCTGTATGGTGCTATGTATACACCTACTGGTGCTATGTATACACCTATCTGAGACTCTGTATACCCACATCTGGGACTCTGTATACCCCTAATTGGTGCTATGTATACTGCTATCTGGTGACTGTATACCCTATCTGGTGCTATGTATACACCTATCCGATGCTATGTATACCCTATCTGGTGCTATATATACACCTATCTGGGACTCTGTATACCCCTATCTGGGACTCTGTATAGCCTATCTGGTGCTATGTATACCCTATCTGGGACTCTGTATACCGCTATCTGGGACTCTGTATACCCCTATCTGGTGCTATGTATACCCCTATCTGGGACTCTGTATACCCCTATCTGGTGACTGTATACCCTATCTGGGATTCTGTATACCCCATATGGTGACTGTATACCCTATCTGGGAATCTGGATACCCCTATCTGGTGACTGTATACCCTATCTGGGACTCTGTCTACCCCTATCTGTTGCTATGTATACCCCTATCTGGAACTCTGTATACCCCTATCTGGGGCTCTGTATGCCCCTAACTGGTGCTATGTATACCCTATCTGGGATTCTGTATACCCCTATCTGGCACTATGTATACCCCTATCTGGGACCCTGTATACCCCTATCTGGGACTCTGTATACCCCTATCTGGGACTCTGTATGGTGCTATGTATACACCTACTGGTGCTATGTATATACCTATCTGAGACTCTGTATACCCACATCTGGGACTCTGTATACCCCTAATTGGTGCTATGTATACTGCTATCTGGTGACTGTATACCCTATCTGGTGCTATGTATACACCTATCCGATGCTATGTATACCCTATCTGGTGCTATGTATACACCTATCTGGGACTCTGTATACCCCTATCTGGGACTCTGTATAGCCTATCTGGTGCTATGTATACCCTATCTGGGACTCTGTATACCCCTATCTGGGACTCTGTATACCCCTATCTGGTGCTATGTATACCCCTATCTGGTGCTATGTATACCCCTATCTGGGACTCTGTATACCCTGATCTGGTGCTATGTATACTGCTATCTGGTGAATGTATACCCTATCTGGTGCTATGTATACACCTATCCAGTGCTATGTATACCCTATCTGGTGCTATGTATACACCTATCTGGGACTTTGTATACCTCTATCTGGGACTCTGTATAGCCTTATCTGATGAATGTATACCCTATCTGGTGCTATGTATAATGAGATATGGTGACTCTGTATACTACTATCTGTGGCTCTGTATACTGCTATATGGGGCTCTGTATACCCTATCTAGTGCTATGTATACCCCTATCTGGGGCTCTGTATACCCCTATCTGGTGCTATGTATACTGCTATCTGGTGACTGTATACCCTATCTGGTGCTATGTATACACCTATCTGGGGCTCTGTATACCCCTATCTGGGACTCTGTACCCTATTTGGGACTCTGTATACCCCTATCTGGTGCTATGTATACACCTATCCGGTGCTATGTATACCCTATCTGGTGCTATGTATACACCTATCTGGGACTCTGAATACCCTATCTTGTGCTATGTATATCCTATCTGGGACTCTGTATACCCCTATCTGGTGCTATGTATACCCCTATCTGGGACTCTCTATACCCCTATCTGGGACTCTCTATACCCTATCTGGTGCTATGTATACCCCTATATGGTGCTATGTATACCCCTATCTGGGACTCTGTATACACCTATCTGGTGACTGTATACCCTATCTGGTGCTATGTATACACCTATCTGGGACTCTGTATACCCCTATCTGGTGACTGTATACCCTATTTGGTGCTATGTATACTGCAATATGGTGACTCTGTATATTACTATCTGTGGCTCTGTATACTGCTATCTGGGGCTCTGTATACCCTATCTAGTGCTATGTATACCCCTATCTGGGGTTCTGTATACTCCTATCTGGTGCTATGCATACTGCTATCTGGTGACTGTATACCCTATCTGGTGCTATGTATACACCTATCTGGGGCTCTGTATACCCCTATCTGGTGCTATGTATACACCTATCTGGAACTCTGTATACCTCTATCTGGGGCTCTGTATACTGCTATATGGTGACTCTGTATACTGCTATATGGTGACTCTGTATACTGCTATCTGGTGCTCTGTAAGTGTATACTGCTATCTGATGACTCTGTATACTCCTATCCGGTGACTCTGTATACCCCTATCTGGTGACTCTGTATACCCCTATTTGGTGACTCTGTATACCCTATCTGGTGATGCTGTATACCCTATCTGTGATGCTGTATACCAGGGATATGCAATTAGCGGTCCTCCAGATGTTGCAGAATTACAAATCCCATGAGGCATAGCAAGACTCTGACAGCCACAAGCATGACACCCAAAGGCAAAGGCATGATGGGACTTGTAGTTTTGCAACAGCTGGAGGTCCGCTAATTGCATATCCCTGCTGTATACCCTATCTGGTGATGTTGGCCTGCATACTCCTGACACAAGGGGTGGAAACTATAAGGGGTGGGGCTTATGAGAAGTGGGAGGAATCAAAAAGGAAGGGCGGGGTCTGGCGCCCCCCCATCCTAAAATTTCACCAGCCGCCACTGGTGTGTGATGACACTTCAATCAATATGAAATAGTCCAACAAACAATTCTTATAATCCTCTTTTTCTGGCCATACCGCCCGTCAGCACTCAATGCGCTAACGCCTCCTCTGGAGCTCACATGACTACCTCTTCCTAGCTGAATAAAAGACAGCCTCTCCCCCACTAAGGTGTTCTTTTTTTTGTTCTTGCCCCAGGCCACCTGTGGATTGCAGTTGGTAAGTACTTTGGTTGCTGCAAGGATATGCCCCTACTGCACCGCCCCTCCATGTTCAGCCTCTCATGGAGTTGGAAGATCCAGAATCTTGGATGTAAACCTTCCTGAAACGGGGTATCCCTTGTGTCGGGATGCAGGCAATGTTGCTTAGAGATAGCACAATATTCTACAGATGTGGTATCAGTAAGCTCTGCAATGTCAGAATTGGGGTTTTTCTTCTCTTCTATAGGCAGCGTGCCGCACTGCTCTCCTGGCTTTGTTGTCATTCTGAGAGCGGAGGTGGATGATGTCATAGAGGGCAGGGGGACGGTGGCACGGGGTAGCGACCACCAGTCACCAGGCAGCAGCTCAAGCAGTCTTAGGCCCCATTCACATCTGAGCATTTTGTAGCTTGAAGCCTAAAGCTACAAAACGATGGAGGGGAAAAATAAATTATTCTCTATGGAGATGGTTCACCTCTCCACTCCAAAACGCCATAAGCCAAACGCCTGAAGCTCAAAAAAAGTTCTGGACGTATTTTTGTAGCTTGATTTGGGCGTTTTCCTAATTTTTACATTGGTGAGCTTTTGACCGGTACAAAATCACTGTAAAAATCGTGGTAAAAAATGCGTGTCTTTCTGGCTGAAAACTCTACGCTGAGGTGTGAATCCAGCCTTAGAGCAGAGGAACTGATTTCTCTCCTTCTCTCTGCAGTCCTGTCAGTTTTTTCTTGTATGGTAAAGACTTGTTGCTGTTTGCTCCCCTGCTGTGCTGTGTTCCCGGTGGTTAGACAGTCTGACTGGTTTTGGCTCAGATTCTGTGTCTCCTGTCTGCTTCTGTAAGGCTGCTTGTGAAGTAAGTGTATGAATGCAGATGGGTCTTAAAGGGACAGTGTACTTGTATTTTTTTGGTGACAGAATTATTTTTTCCACATTTTTTTCCAGATATGAGCCCACCACACCTGTCAGTGGCACAGAAGATTAGCAAAGGTACGAGGGGGCAGCGTGGGACATACTTTACAAAGAGTGGTGGCTCACATGCGTTTAAATCAGCGCAATAGAAAATGCCTTGACAAGCCCTGTATGCATATTGCCCATTAATTGGCATGGATTGCTGCAAATGCCAATGCATAAGGAAGCGGATGCAAAAATTACAAAGCCTAGAGGCTGTAACAGAAAGTATGCAGCAAATATCCATGTTACAGGCAAGACTCAGGCCCAACCATCGCAAACACACGCAGATATTTCCAAATGTGAAAAAGAAGGACTTCTTTTCCCATAATGACAGAGTAAAAAGCTCATTGATGAATGTGATAAGAAGACCAATTTACAGCAACAGTCTCCAAGCTACATCCAATGAAACTGGCTGACACATGTTTAAGCAACGCACTTCCAGGAGTGGATGGGCCATGCCAGCGTCTGGTGCGCAAGTGTATTTGCCTTTCAATACCGTTAGGAATATTACAGATTGGAAAGTGGACTTAAGGCTGGTTCACACTAGATGCAGTCCAATGCATTTTTGTTGGAGTAAAAAATGCATCAACAGAGTTTACCATGTATTCCAATGGTCTTCGCCACACCAGTGCAGTGTGTTCCAGTACAGTTAACTAAAGGAGAACATGTTGCATGCCACTGGAGGATGGATGAAGCTTCCACACAAGCTCTTTGTAACATTCTCCATAATGGGAAGTTGTTGTCTGGCAAAAAGTTGGATGAAGCGAGTGTGGCCACAGACTAATAAGAGTAAGCGGCCATCTTTTCGCTCAAGTCAGTCGGTCTTCAGAAGGGTTCAGGAGGCCAAATCTTATAGGCCAGGCTGAAATTTACCAGAGCACAGTAAACGGCGCTCAAACCTCCTGTTTACGTTGGATCAAAACCAGAGCAGGTTGCTAGACATGTGGAAAGTCTTTGAAGGTGGGCACAACCAGTGTCTTCAGGTGGGAGCCAGGATAGCCTCCTTTTTTGGAGGGTTTGTGCGACAAACCTCAAACACAGTTAGCTGTGAATAAAATCACAAAATCATTTCATTCATGACCACCAGATCTCAAGAAAGAATTACTGCAAGATTACATATAAATTATACAATTCAAATGTGTTACAATTTGTTACAAATAGACAAACCCTATATTATGTGGAATAAACAGAGTAAGTAATAATGTCAAAACAAAAAGTATTATATGTATATGGAGAAATATTGTATCAACCTAAGAAATATAAAACATTATTCAGAGAGGGATATTTTAACACATTAAAGTGGAGTTCCACCCAAAAATGGAACTTCCACTTTAAGCACTCCTCACCCCCTTACATGCCACATTTGGCATGTAATTTTTTTTGGGGGGGAGTGTGTGCCCAGTTTTCAGAAGGACTTCCTGTTCCTCTTCTACCTTCTGCCTCTGGGCCGCCTAGGCGACTCCTCCTCTCCTCCTAGGCGGCCACTCCCTCCTGGCAATCTTCTGGGGCATGTCACAGGTCCCAGAAGATTGCCTGGCCACTAGGAATGCTCAGCGCGACATTTAGATTGGAAATTTTTTTAGATGCTATAGGTTTATCCATAGCATTAGATGCTAAAACATCTCTCAAAGTCTGAGATTTTCTAAAAATTACCTTCTGGTGTGCTGTGGGATCACAGGTCCCAAATCCTGTCCTCCCTCAGCATTCGCCAATGTCTTCTAAAAAGATTCATGATCCATTGATATTGACTGCAGAAACTTTTTTCTTGTAAGTGCAATATACAGTTGTATGCAAACGTTTAGGAACCCCTGACAATTTCCATGATTGTCATTTATAAGTATTTGGGTACTTGGATCAGAAATTTCATTTTGATCTATCAAATAACTGAAGGACACAGCAATATTTCAGTAGTGAAATGAGGTTTATTGGATTAACCACTTGCCGACGGCTGATCGGCATTTGACGGCGACAAAGTGGCGCTGTAACGCGAATCGCCGTCATACGACGGCGGCCGCGAACTCGCGCCGTGTGCGCGCGCTTACGGCTAGTCGGCAGCCGTTCACCAATTAGGTTATTTGGAGTAAAGTGATGACTTTATAACGACACAGGAAGTCAATAAACTATCTAGTTTTACTTTAAAGACTAGGTTCATGGGTTTATGAATATTTACTGTTAGTACCTTTAACAGTCCCCAAGGATTTGCAAACGTATGTTGACATATAACGTGAATGTTCTTTTTTCAAAGACGTCAGTTATAGTTACCTAGTACTTAGAAAAATCTTCTGTAACCGCTTACGACTCCCTCCTGTCCTAAACCCTGGACA
>BLSH010457419.1:46579-65812 GCA_018402905.1 Glandirana rugosa | reverse complement strand
TCTCTTATACACATCTTCTGACAAAAAAATAAAATATTCAATGGGCTCAACATGCCTCTCAGCAAATTCCTTGGGGTGTCTACTTTCCAAAATGGGGTCATTTGGGGGGGGTTTGTACTGCCCCTCCATTTTAGCACCTCAAGAAATGAGATAGGCAGTCATAAAATAAAAGCTGCGGAAATTCCAGAAAATGTACCCTAGTTTGTAGACGCTATAACTTTTGCGCAAAGCAATAAATATACGCGATTTTGCTTTTTTTTTACCCGAGACATGTGGCTGAATGCATTTTGGCAAAAATTTATGACTAAAATTTAGTTTATTGTATTTTTGTAATCACATAAAGTTGAAAATATCATTTTTTTTCAAAATTTCCGTTATATTTTTATTTATATCACAAAAATTAAAAAGCGCAGTGGTGAACAAATACCACCAAAAGAAAGCTCTATTTGTGGGAAAAAAAGGACGCAAATTTCGTTTGGCTACTGCATTGCATGACCGCGCAATTACCATTTGAAGCGGCGAAGTGCCAAATTGCAAAAAGGGCTCCGGTCCTAAAGCTGGAAATCCTTCCGGGGCTGAAGTGGTTAACAGAAAATGCGTAATATGTATCAAACGAAATTAGACAGGTGCATAAATTTGGGCACCATCAATATTTAGTAGAGCCTCCTTTAGTAGAAATAACAGCCTCTAGATGCTTCATATAGCCTGTAATGAGTGTCTGGATTCTGGATGAATGTATTTTGGACCATTCCTCCTTACAAAACATCTTCAGTTCAGTTAGGTTTGATGGTTGCCAAGCATGGACAGCCGGCTTCAAATCACCCCACAGATGTTCAATGATATTCAGGTCTCGGGACTGGGATGGCCATTCTAGAACATTGTACTTGTTCCTCTGCATAAATGCTCAAGTAGATTTTGAGCAGTGTTTTGGGTCGTTGTCTTGTTGAAATATCCAGCCCCGGCATAACTTCAACTTTGTGACCTATTCCTCAACATTATTCTCAAGAATCTGCTGATATTGAGTGGAATTCATGCGACCCTCAACTTTAACAAGATTCCCAGTACTGGCACTGGCACTGGCCACACAGCCCCACAGCATGATGGAACCTCCACCAAATTTTACTGTAGGTAACAAGTGCTTTTCTTGGAACCCCGTGTTCTTTTGCCGCCATGCATAACGCCCCTTGTTATGCCCAAAATGAAGCTGGCTTGTCCAAATGTGTGTTTGCATACCTCAAGCGACTCCGTTTGTGGTGTGTGGTGTGTGTGCAGAAAAGGCTTCTTTCGCATCACTCTCCCATACAGCTTCTCCCTGTGCAAAGTGTGCTGAATTGTTGAACGATGCACAGTGACACCATCTGCAGCAAGTTGATGTTGTAGGTCTTTGAAGGTGGTCTGTGGGCTGTTTTTGACCGTTCTCACCATCCTTCGCCTTTGCCTCTCCAATATTTTATGTGGCCTGCCACTTCTGGCCTTAACAAGAACTGTGCCTGTAGTCTTCCATTTCCTTACTATGTTCCTCCCAGTGGACACTGACAGCTTATATCTCTGCGATAACTTTTTGTAGCCTTCCCCTAAACCATAATGTAGAACAATCTTTGTTTTCAGGTCATTTGAGAGTTGTTTTGAGGCCCCCATGTTGCCACTCTTCAGAGAAGAGTCAAAGAGAACAACAACTTGCAATTGGCCACCTTAACCACTTGCCGACCGCCCGCCGCAGCGTGACGGCGACAAGGTGGCTCGTTATCGCAAACCGCCGTCACCTGACGGCGGCCGCGATAACTAATATTCTCAGTGGGCGCGCGCCCCCCCTGTGTTGGGGGGGGCAGGGAGCGGGTAGGGCGGACTCGATCTCCGCCGGCTACCCGCGATGGCCCCCCCGCAGTGAGAGAACGGAGGTCCGTGTATGTAAACACGGACCTCCGTTCTGTGAGAGGGGGAAGGGCTGTGATCACAACCTTCCTCTACATGGAAGCTGGGATCACTTCCCTTCCCCAGCTAGGGCAGCCCACACACAGTTAGAACACGCCCAGGGAACACAGTTAACCCTTAGAGCGCCCCCTGCAGGTTAACCCCTTCACTGCCAATGGCATTTACACAGTAATCAGTGCATTTTTATAGCACTGATCGCTGTATAAATGCCAATGGTCCCAAAAAAGTGTCAAAACGGTCCGACATGTCCGCTGCAATATCGCAGTACCGCTAAAAATCGCAGATCGCCGCCATTACTAGTAAAAAATAACAACTTTTGCGCAAACCAATCAATAAACGCAGATTGCGATTTTTTTTACCACAAATATGAGGAAGAATATAAATCGGCCAAAACCGATGAAAAAAAATGTTTTTTTTATATTTTTTTTGGATTTGTATTTTAGCAAAAAGTAAGAAATTTGGGATTTTTTGCAAAATTGTCGCTCTTCTTTTGTTTATAGCGGCGATCAGAAATGACGCAGAGGGGATCAAATACCACCAAAAGAAAGCTCTATTTGTGGGAAAAAATGACGCAAATTTCATTTGGGTACAACGCCGCACGACCGCGCAATTGTCTGTTAAAGCGACGCAATGCCGAATCGCAAAAAGTGCTCTGGTCCTAAAGTGTGAAATCCTTCCGGGGCTGAAGTGGTTAAATACCTTTTCTCATGATTGGATGCACCTGTCTATAAAGTTCAAGGCTTAATGAGCTCACCAAACCAATTGTGTGTTCCAATTAATCAGTGCTAAGTAGTAACAGGTATTCAAATCAACAAAATGACAAGGGTGCCCAAATTTATGCACCTGTCTAATTTCGTTTTGATGCATATTGCACATTTTCTGTTAATCCAATAAACCTCATTTCACTACTGAAATATTACTGTGTCAGTTATTTGATAAATTAGTTTAGTTCCTAAACTTTTGCATACAACTGTATTTTCATCTTTTATAAAATTTTTATGATGTACTGCACGATGAGTCTTAATTATCAATTGAAGTAGTGCATCTCAAAATCCTATGAAGAAGGTTTTAACCAACTCAGCACACCTGTTCCTGAGAGAGAGAGTCTGTTGTGATCGGATTCACCTTACGCTTCATACAATCTCCTATTATCTGTAGATCATGGATGTCTGGTAAGAGGCTGTAATTTTGCAAGCTTTCTCTGCACATATGGATTGAAGCACCGTTGCAAAATCATTTTGATTTTTCACCAATATAAGATGATTATAAGCACTGTTTGTGTGGACTGATTTTTATTGGTTCACACAGATTGTTTTTGTTAATTTATTTATTTTTTCACATTTTATACACAACTTTATTATATGTTGGTTAGTGCCTCTAATAAAGATAGCTGGAATGTGAAAAAAGCTTAATAGGGATTGGGTGACATTTTGCACAGGGCAGAAGTTTATACTTAAGGGGAGGAAAGAGCAGGCACTGTGGGAAATTTCAAGGCGCTGACAGGAGAGCTCTGCTCAGGTAGACTGCAGGTATAGGTTGAGGAGCACAGCTTGTATGAATAGGGCAAATGCAGCTGGTGTGCAACTACAAGTCCCCGGCCCCACCATAGGTGAGTAAACAGGACAGCTCTAACTAAAGGAGACTTGCCTAGCTGCTGTGTAGTGTATGATGGGGAATTCTGGAGGATGAAGGCATATGGTGGAGGATTCTGCAGGATACAGGGTGTATGGTGGGATCCTGGCAGACCCAGCGTATATGGGGGATGGGGGGTTTCTGAAGGGTGCATCGTGTATGGTGGGGAATACTGGAGGATGCAGGGTATATGGGGGGCTGCAAAATGCATGGTTGATAGGTAGAATTTGGAGGATGTAGGGATTATGGTGGGATCCTGAAGAGTGCCGGGTTCAGGGAGGGATTCTGGAAGATACAGGGTGTATGGGCAGGATTCTGGGGGATGAAGGGTGTATTGGAAAATAGTAGAGGATGCAGGGTGTATGGGGAAGATTATGGTGGAGGGTGAAGGAAGTATGGAGGGTTTCTGGAGGAAGCAGGATATATTTGGAGATCTTGAATGATGCAGGGCATATGGTGGGGGATTCTGGAGGATGCAGGGTGCATGGAAGGATTCTGGAGGATGCAGGGTGTATGTGGGAATTCTAAAGGATGCAGGGTGTATTGAGGGATTCTGGATGATACATTGTATATTGCAAGATTCTAGAGGGTACAGAGTGTATGGGGGATTCTAGAGAGTGCAGGATGTAAAAGGGATTCTGGAGGAGGTATGGGGTGGGGGGTTCTGGAGGATGCAAGGGTATGGAAGGTTCCTGGAAGGTGCAAGGTGTAAGGTGGGAGATTCTGAAGGATGCGAATTGTATGCGGGGGATACTGGTGGGTGCAGGGTCTAAGGTGGGGAATTCTGGAGGATGTGGGGTAATTCTGGAGATTTCAGGTTTTATCAAGGGCTTCTTATGGGTGCAGGGTGAATCGTAGGGCATTCTATCCAGAGGATGCAGGGTTTACATGGGGAACCTGGAGGGTGCTGGGAGTATGGGTGGATTTTCAAACATGCAAGGTGTATGGAGGACCAAGGAGGATGCAGAGTGTATGGAGGATCTTGGAGGATGCAAGGTGTATGGTGGGGTATTCTGAAGGATGCAGGGTGTATAGGGGGATCTTGAAGGGTGCACGGTCTATAGGGAGGATCATTGAGGATGCAGGGTGTATGTAGATAATCTGGAGGATGCAGCATAGAGTATGATGGGGGTTTTAAAGGATTCAGGGCATGTGGCGGGGGATTCTGTGGGATGCAGAGCATAAGAATGGACTCTGTAGGATGCAGTGTGTATGGGGGGACTGTGGAGGGGGGTGCAGGTTGTATAGTGGGGTATTCTGGAGGTGCAGGGTGTATAGCGAGGGATTGTTGATAGTGCAGAGTGTATGGTGGGAGATTTCCTAGGGCGCAGGGTCTGTGGTGGGGAAATCTTGAGGATGCAGGGCATGTGGGTGGATTCTGGAGGATGCAGGTTGTATGGTGGTCGATTCTGACAGGTGCAGATTTTAAAGGGGAATTGTGGGACTCTGGAGGGTATGTGGTAAATGGTGGGAGAATTTTCAAACTTGCAGGGTCTGTGGTGTGAAATTCTGGTACAAGGTGTATGGGGGAAATCTGGAGGATGCAGGGTGTAGGGGTGCTGCATTTTTTTCTTGATACCTTCAGGGCATCCCTCCTAACTATGCAAGTGTATCTTTGTTCATATTATTTTATAGTTTATTGTTTATTCTGTCTTTTTACCTGAAATGTCTGCCTCTTGTTCCAAAAGTCTGTGAATAATGACGGTGTTTTAAAAATGGGGACATGGTTTTGTGGGTGTGGCTACAAAGTGTGCACATGGTTTGTGGCTCTGGTTAAAAGTGGGTGTGGTGAGTAAAGCAACCCCAGATTTAATTTAAAAAATCTGGTAACCTTACCTTGCATAACGTTAAGGGGAAATCACTGATATCTAGTGAAGATGTCATATTCCAGGGGCGTATGTACAGGGGTCGCCATTGCGACACGGCCCCATGCTCCAGGAGGCCCATGCAGCCCCCCTGTACTCCTGGATAGTAGGGCGGCAGGGGCTGGCAGCTTGTAGAGGAACCGCTATGCAGTCGCTGAATACCTGCTTCTCCTCCTCTCCCAGACATTCAATGGCTGCAGGAGGTAAATGGAGAGACCAGTTCCTCCACATGCTGCTCCTGATGCCTCCCTATCGCTTTCCTGTTGTCCTGGGCTCCTGTGTGCTTCCCTGCCCCTCCTCCCCGCAATGCTGCCAGGTTTCCCCTCCCACCTTCTGCTGCCTGCTGCAGAGTATCTGTCACAATGGGGTGCAGGGAAGAGGCTGGTAAATGTGTAATTTATGTGTGTCTTAATGAATAGAGTTAGTAATTGGTACCGATCGCTGACTCTATTTTTTTATATTCATTCGTAGCTGGGGCATAGTAAACTGTGTTTACTATGCCTCCATTTATGACTGAACAGGAAGCTCTGTACAGAGCTATTCCTGTTCATTCATTCTGTGCAACTGATGCTCCCGACCAAGCGCATCGCCTGATCGACATCATCTCTGCGATCCATTTTGACTGTAAACAGGGATAGAGGCGAGGAATGCTCTTATCCTTCAATTTACATAAAGCTTTCAACTTTCTGTTGTGGGATTACTAATTTTATGTCTTGGGGAAATGCAATTTTGGGCCAACTTTTTTGACCTTGCTACAGATGCATCTACAGCTAGCCTCTCGGTTGAAGGTTACAGCTCCTCATGCATATCGATTTGCAGAGGGCTTGCCAGGGATGTTCCCTATTCCTTATTTTATTAATTCTAGCCTAAGAACTCCTGGCCATCAGACTTCGCTGCAACCCTGATATACAAGGAGTGTCCTGTGGGGGGCGTGACCATAAATGCCCCCTGTTTGCGGACGATGCTACTATTACTGATACTGATACTACTGATCCTTTCCTCCCAGATCACCTCTATCCCTAATCTCTATTCAGACCTACAATCTTTTTCCTCCATTTCGGGGCTCAGAGTAAATCATGCAAAATCACAGGCTATAAACATATCCTTGGAACAGCGTACTGGCCAAGACCTTCAAAACACCTTTCCATTTAAATGGCAACCAGCTACCCTTCCATATTTGGGCGTCTAATGGACCACGATTCTTCTAATCCTGCACCAAAGAAAAACCCTTTGCTCTACAAAACACTTACTGCTGACCTGAATAGATAGGCTAAAACCCTTGTGTCCTGGTTTGGTAGGCTGCACTTGCTTCAGATGAAAGTCTTACCACAGTTGCTGTATTTGCTTCGTACACTTCCTGTGTCTTTTGATTATAGATGGGCCAAACACGGGCCCCGAGCCGTGAACTCCATTGAAGTCTATGGGAGCTGAACATGAAAAATCAAAAGTCCCCATTTTGAAGGCTTATATGCAAGTTATTGGCCATAAAAAGGGTAGAGGGCACAGGTCCTGCCCTGGGGGACATGTATTAATGCAATTATTTTTTTTAAATGATCACTTTTAAAGGAACAGTGATTTTAATGATGCCCAAAGTGAAACAATGACAATGAAAAATTCCTTTAAATATAATGCCTGGGGGGGGGGGTCCCCTTAATCTGCCTGTGAAGTGGCACATCTGTAGCATATATAGTAGAACCTGTTGCAGCAAAAATGACAAAATCACATTTTAATTGACTTGTGGTTGCAATTGCCGGCACCCAAAATGTAAAAACAAAGCTGTATGGGACCCCCCCCCCCGAAGTCCATACCATACCCTTATCTGAGCACACAGCCTGGCAGGTCAGGCAAGGGAGGGAACAAGCGATCCCCACTCTCCTGAACCATACCAGGCCACCATACTAGGGATCTGCCCCCGCCACCCAAAAGCATCTTGTCCCCATGTTGATGGGGACAAGGGCCTCTTCCCGACATCCCTGGGCTGTGGTTGTGGGGGGGGTCTACAGGCAGGGGGCTTAAGAGAATCTGTAAGCCCCATTTAACAAGGAGGTCCCCATATCCCAGCCCCCCCCCCATGTAAATGAGTATGGGGTATATTGTACCCCTACTCATTCACCAAAAAAAGTGTCAAAAATAAATAAAAACGCTGACAGCTGATGACTCATCCATTGTTAAGGATGCAGCGGCTGGCTTCCTGGCATCACTCCTTAACAAAACATTGACTGTGCATTTGGATGAACAGTCCACAAACGCACAGCAAATTTGGGTGTTCTCCTTTTGCTCAGCCAGAACCATTCTCTTAATATATTAGACCTTAAGAAGTTTCAACAGACGATGATGCACTACATTTGGGGTGACAAGAGGCCTAGGGTGAATAAACGCACCCTCTATACCCCTAGACTGGGAGAAAGACTGGGTGTATATATATTCCAGGCTGTCCAATTGTCTTCATTGATTATGTTTCATACTCAACACAGTTGAACGATTTGGATGCAACTGGAATTGTCTAGCTTACCCAAGAGCCCAGTCAACCACTTGTTATGGCTATAGTCTAAGGATCGTCCCATGATCCTTTGCCCCACTCTCTTTCTCCTTGGGCATGTGGGATAGACTGTCTACAAAACACAAATTTAAAGGCTAAAGTTCACCTTTTTTTTTTTCAAAATTCTAGCTCCCCTATGTATCAATATAGCATTAATGTACTTCTTTTGCAAAAATAAAACAGCTTCCCATTAATTATACACAGGCTTACCTCACTCTCTTCAACACTGCTTGATTACTTCTGCTTTACTTCCTGGACAGACTTTAGGTCATGACACAGGAAGCAGTTTACCAGCTGGGTAGATAATGCAGGGTGTGTGCTAATGAGATCAGTACATTAATGCTATATTGGTAGCAGCAGGAGCTGGAATTTAGAAAAAAGAAAAAGGTGAATTTATTCTTTAAGTCGACTCATACTTACTTGGCTCCTCTGTTAGATAATCCAAAATTCACCCAAGGCTTCGCTCCCCAACACTTTTCATGGTGATAAATAATATTGCACTTATGTACATAAATAAAAAGTATTTGTGCAACATAACCATATAACCAATTCCTTAATATAGTGAATTGTGAAAGTATTAAAAAGAAATTTGTGGTGCTCCAAATGAATAAACGTGCAGCGATTTGATCGTAGACAGCATCCGCCATACACCAACACCAGATGTAAAATCAACCTGCACCTAATAGCATATCCTTTTACCAGAACCCCTAGACCACCTATTACGGGGGGTCAGGGAACGCTTGTGTGGATTCAGCCTCCACTAGGCCCCAAGGATCAGATCTCAGCGGTGGTCGGTTCCGATTCCTCTAACCAATTGCGGCCAATCAAAGAAAATAAAAAGCACCACAATAGTGTAAATCCGTTTAAAACTCAGTTGATTTAATAAAAAATAACGCACTTACAAATTCCAATTAGATATGAAGCAGGATTAAACAGACATCTGTATGTGTAGTAAGCGGTGACCTGGAGAAAGCACTTCCGCCTGACCAGTTTCGTCACAATTCGGACTTCTTCCGGGGCATGAGTCATCACCGCATTAAGAGTCCGAGTGTCCGATCGCTTGGCCCATCTCACGCAGGCTCCGTCTGCCCAAAACCAAGCCTCATTTGAGTCACCAGAAGTTCCTGTTCCTTTCCCATTTGCGTTCCATATCCTCACAACCAAGCCTGGTTTGAGTCACAGGAAGTGCGTGTTAACGTAACTTCCTATTTCTCTCCCATTTGCGTTCCATATCCCCACGCCTTTTGCAACAGGTGAGAGATGCGGATAGGAGTATGTTATTGGTCAGAAAGGACTCCCTGTCTAACCCCTCGAATAAATTTAATAGAGATTTTGCTTTTGTTACCTCTTTTTCCACACAGTATCGGGCAATCGGACAAATTTTTCGCAAACACTGGCGTATTTTGCAAAATTATTGTTTTCTAGGACCAAACTTACCACCCCCCCATCCTCAGATCACTTATAGAGGAGTACCATCTCTGAAAGACAAATTAGTGCATAATATCATTGATCCACCAACAGGGGCACCTCTCTTCCACAATCTAACAGGGTTTTTCAGGTGCGGCAATTGCCAGGCCTGTAGTGTCAATCAATGTCGTAAAAAGAAAATCTCAGAGTTTACCTCAACTGTCACGTGCAAAAAAATGTAAAGTTGAGTCCTTCATTACCTGCAGTACGATGTATGTCGCGTGCTTATTGCAATGCCTGTGCGGGCTGCAGCATGTGGGCAGGACTACGAGGGCACTCAATGACAGACCATGTGAGCATCTGGTAAAATTATAATAAAAATGACCTCAGCGCCTAGGATAAATCAAATAAGCAATACAAAAACTGACATTATACTATAAACAGTTGTTAATATATAGATAAAAATCTCCAGACTACAGACGCCACCCAGTGGCATCAAATATGTCTGTTAAGAATTTAACCAGCTGCAGTGGTGCAATAGCTGACAGCCACAATGCAAATAAACAATATACAATATAAACCACCGCGCTTAGTCAAAGACACAAATGGAAGTAAGTACAGTCTGTTATTTAGTCCTTTTATGGAAAAAACAAGCAGGTATAGACTACCCCAATTAGTGAGGAAAAAGTGCTCGTGCTCAAATAAGTAAAAGTGCTGCGTTCGTGCTTGCTGTGCCCCACATGGATGTGCACTCACCCCTCCTCCAGTGACCACCTATCTCTAGCGTGGTCTAATAGAGCCTGTTAGGGGGGTGTCCCCTGTGGGAATATCCTGTAGTTGTGCACCTTCAGCAATTACTCCATCACATAGGTAGCCATAGATAAGGAAAGAAAAAATCTCATAGTGCAAATATTGTCTTTAAAATGTATTCAGTAAACAAGTTTAAAAAAGTTTAAAAACAGAAAAAATCAAAACTCACATTTTCAGGTGCCCGCAAGTCCTGGCACCGAACATAAAGGCAGCCAATTAGCTTAATGGGGAAATCAACCCGTGATAGGTATATGGAACCGGTCGTTCGTGCCCACTCTCGTTCGCTTCCCTGTCTCGGCAACAGCGGAAGTTCGTCGCGATGATGTAATCAAACCTCAACGCGTTTTGGCCTATGGGTAACGGCCATCATCAGGAAGTTCTGTTTCCGCCATCTTAGTGAAGGGCATTTATACCCTCACTTAAACAATTAATTTGCCGGTTTGTCAAATAAGATCAGCTGCCGTTAGGTTATTAGCGCTTACAATCTTTGATATGTTAAGGGGCACCAACCTTTTATACACAGTTATTGTGAAGGCATGTTATATGAAACCACAATTTTAAAACATAAAACGGCCTGATGGCAATTTAGTATTAAACCTCAACCTATATATCCCCATATGGGGATTCCTCATCTTCCAACAAGTGGAACTGGAAGGAGTCCTCTAGTGACCATTGTGATAACCACATGTGATGTTAAATGAAAACTATGTGTTTTGTTTATACAATCACATCTAATTTACAAAATATGGAAAATAATTAGGACTAGATGAGTCCAAGTGGTTATTTATGTTGTGAGCTCTAAATATAATAAATTAAATTAATTAAATTAAATTGAATTCATTAAATTGTGATGTAAACTAAAAATGAAATAAACTAGAGATAGTGCTGCTGAATGTCTAAAGTATTGGTGTAAGACTTGAGAGTTATGAAGGTACTTAGTGTTTTATAACCGTGAGTGCGAAGTGGAAACCCAATCATTGGACCCACTATCCAAAACGACATTCCAACCAGTGTACTCTAACATGATATATCACTCTTTGATTCTCACTGGTTGGTGGTTGGTATATATATTTATATTGGTCCCCCTCATATGTTAAATTTTGTTTTAGTGATGTTTTATATTTTATACATATTTTTATTGATTGATTAAACATAGTAGGAATAGCACATGTTATAACGAACAACATCTGCCCATATACCTTTTCTCTCATTTTGTAGTTCTCCCCTTTAACAATTAACACTATGGGGTTCTGTCCATACAGGGAAATGGAACAACTTTGTTTCTGTAGTTTGGATTGGACATTATTTACATCCACAATGAGGCGTGGGGATATGGAATGCAAATGGGAGAGGAACAGGAAGTTGCCGGGCGGAAGTGCTGTCTCCAGGTCACCGCTTACTACACATACAGATGTCTGTTTATTCCTTCTTCATATCTACTTGGAATTTGTAAGTGCAATATTTTTTATTAAATCAACTGAGTTTTAAATGGATGTGGTCCTTTTTATTTTCATTGATCGGCCGCAATTGGTTGGTGGAATCGGAACTGACCACTGCTGAGATCTGATTCTTGGTGCCTAGTGGAGGCTGAATGCACACAAGCTTTCCTGACCCCCCGTAATAGGTGGTCTAGGGGCTCTGGTAAGAGCATATCCTATTAGGTGGAGGTTGATTTCACACGCTGGTGTTGGTGAATGGTGGATGCCGTCTACAATCAAATCGCTGCACGTTTATTCATTTGGAGCACCACAAATTTCTTTTTTATACTTTCACAATTTCACTGGACTTTTTGTTTTATGGACTATATTAAGGAATTGGTTATATGGTTATGTTGCACAAATACTTTTAATTTATGTACATAAGCGCAATATTATTTATTTGTATGTTTTTAAAGTGAAGAATTCACACTTTATATTTGCCTCTGTGCCACATTTTGGAAGTTTTGCATTGCTTGTAGCGCGGTCACTTTTTGTTTTTTGTTTATTTTACTTTTCATGGTGGACTAATAAGGGTCTTTTATGTATGGTGTTTTTTCAATGTGCTCTTTCAAAGATAAATATGATAAATATAAATATGATTTGCCACCAACAGAATATTGCCGCTACGCTCAGATAGCATATTTAATAAACTTCCTCTCCACAACTGCATTTATAGAATATCTTTGTAGAGGGCATTGATAAGCACTCCATATTTCTAAGCTTTATGGCATTATATCTTCTACCAACACCAAACTTCCTTACATGGAAAGATGGTAAAGGAACTTGGGAGAAACTAACGATGTAGCAGAATGGCATAAGCTGGCTTAGGGTACTGCTAAACCAATTGCCAATACTCTCATCAAAGCCAATTAAGAGGTACTATCACGGTGGTACATGGTCCCTGCCGGGGTGGCCTAGTGGTTGCTGGGATCTGCACATATAATTTCATCTACTCTCTTACAGGGATGAACCTGACTAAGTCTCCACAGCAGGCGCTGCTTGGCCATTCTGTGCAGGGAGCCCCAAGGCCTATGCAACCTTTGATAGTATCATCTTTGATAGTTTCATCTTTATAGCAGTAAGAATTACTATTGCCATGGAAATCCTCTTCAGTATCGTTTGACCTACCAAAAGCCAAACTCTCGTGGATCAGGATTAAAGTGTTGCTAAACCCACATCATACAAAACTATCAATAAATGCTGCATTACATCTTGTTCATACTCACTCAGTCACTATGATATCCATTTTCTGTATTCTGAAAAAAACTTGGTTGGTCCTGCTGCTCTCTATCTCCATCTTCTGTCCATGTCCCCAATTCAGCTAGGTATTTTGCAGCTGTGGTCCCAACTCTGCACATGCTCAGTTTTCAGTGAGTTTCTATGCTGAGTCTTTCCCCCCATCACATCTGAGCAGCCCATGTAACTATAGTCACACATGTGGGTGTATACAAAGTGGTAAATGATAGCCCACTCCCTCCCTCCCCAATCTTCCATGCCCACTAGCCAGCTAAACACAATGGGGGGCGGGTTATTGAATGTAGATGGATGGATGCGTCACCTGCCTCTTATTCTAAGACACAGGCCGGAGGGGTGTGTCACAGCCTATGGCTGGCAGAAATCCACCCACACCATGTTATTGCCAAAAAAATAATAACAATTTCATTTTAATATATATTTGTGTGACGAGTTAAAACAGTTTATTGATCTTAATTATTTATTTTTACTCTGTATTACAAAGGCTGTTTTTCTTTTATTTTGAACATGTGACCAGCAGCAGAGGACTAGAAGCTCCTCCTGCTTATGTTTCCCTGCAGATAGGCTGGGAAAGATCTGGGACATGTGACAGCTGTATATTGATTAGGAAAAATATACTTAGATGTTTTATTTAATTAAAAATTATAGTGGCTTCATCCATACAGAAATAGATGGGACAATATGAATTAAACAGTGTGTGTTTAGTATCACATTAATGAACACCTCTATGCCAATCTATGGGACAAAATGTCGGTATTTGAGTAAACATGGCACCCCTTGATTAAATATTTAACAGGCTCTACCTCCTAAACACTTTTTGAAGCTCATTGGGGCTAACGGGAGTGCTTGCTGCTTTCTTCTTTCCCTGTCTTCTTCTCTTTTTTCCTCTCTTGTTATGCTCTTCTTCTTCTTACATGGCCCTCAAGGGGGAATCATATGATTGTTGGTTGGTTGCCCTGGGTTCCATTTCTCCCTCTAGGGGATGGGATAAACATTTAGTTTATTTTGTTGATAGGATGATTAGAGAAGTCTATAGACCCCCAAAAGGAGACACCTCTTGACTTAATGTTTCTCACCCGTGAGAAGTCATACAGAACACAGGTATTATGACTCTTTCTGTACCGAAGCGCATATTTTCAGTTGTGTACAGATGGTTTGATCCGTAATTTGGTACTGCTTTATTTTGTACTGTTTAAACTTTAATAAAAAGATTGGAAATTAAAATCCAGCTTAAAAAATGCTTAGCTTGTAACTATCTGTGTTTAAAGGCATTTTGGGTTTAGAAGTGTATGCACATAAACTTATTTTGTTGGCTAGAATATCATTTTATATCAGCAACTAGAATGCATTCATTTTTATGCGCATATGTGCAAACCGTATGACAGTAACTGCCTCTTAAATGCAGGTTGGGGAATTTTTTTAAGTCCCTAAATGCTGCTCTAAAATATGAATCTAAACACCACAATGAGCATATTTGTTTAAAAAATAGAGCTGTATTCAGAAGCATAAAAAAAATGAAAAATACCTTTTGAAAGTGTTGTTTTTTCTGCCTGGGGGCATGAGGTCTAATATAGTACATTGCAGATTGTCCTACTTGAGAATTTATAGGTGAGGATGGTCTGTCTTTCAGGGTCTTTGTTCCATGCACTACTATTGATAAGATTTTAGGGCTTTATTTGTGAAACTTAACTTGCCTCCTGCTTATTATTCAACATAGCTTAGACGAAGATGTGTGTTTTATTACCTGTGCTAGGTAATAAATCTACACTCGACATATCATTAAGGTTTAGAGATCAAAGTACACTTAGTGTTCACCTTCCTGCATTCCCGCAGAGCTACGTCGAAGCCTTACGGGGTACAATATTCTGTCCAGAGGATTGGCGCACCCCATTAAACTTTTCATCGACCATGATAACCTGAAGAGCCATACAGGTATATATAAATATTTACATTTTCTTTTTTTTGGGGGGTTGTTAAAAGCTTTGTAATGGCTGTTGAAGTTGGGTGTGAATATGTGCTTTTGACAATCATGAAAGCAATTTATGACTACAGGAGAGTAGATTATTGTGTAATGTAAACAAAAAGCACAAAGATGAAGTGTTGTTTATGTGAGATTGATTTATTAAAAATGTATTAAAGGAACTGTACAAACGTTTGCATGTTACATACACTATATTGAACACCTTTAGAACACCTTTGGGATGAATTAGAGTGGAGACTGTGAGCCAGGCCTTCTCGTCCAACATCAGTACCTGACCTCACAAATGCACTTCTGGAAGAATGGTCAAACATTCCCATAGACACACTCCTAAACCTTGTGGACAGCCTTCCCAGAAGAGTTGAAGCTGTTATAGCTGCAAAGGGTACGCCAGCTCAATATTGAACCCTAGAAATTTAGATTGGGATGCCATTAAAGTTCAAAGGCAGGTGTACCAATACTTTTGACAATATAGTGTATATTCATCACAGGCTCAGGTTTTATATTACTGATAAAGTATTTTAATTTACTGTAACTATTGGTCTATACTCACACGTTATTACCTCTTGACTCCACAAGTGAAAGTAACATGTAAGTATTCCCCTCGTTCTCTCCTTCTACTTTCCATATTCATGTCTATTAAATATGGTAAAGGAAAAAGGAAAACCTGGACAATGGTGTTGGAGAGGTGGGGCTCGGTTATCTATTGAAGGGGTGAAAGGTTGGGGAAGGTAAGTTGAGAAATGTTTCATTGTCCGCGAGTTTCAAAATGATCATGCAGCTGATGGGCAGCGAAAGGTGAACACAATCTAACATTTGCAACCCATACAATATTGATGAATGCGAGCCACTTTACACCAGAACTATGAAGTTAATAAAAGTTTACAGCAGCTTAACTTGTTTAGTGAGACAGACAGTGTTCATTTTTTTGCTCTTTTTTAGGAAATCATAGGCATATAGATGGTTGATTTCTAGGTATAAAACACTCCTCGGTTTACTGTAAGGATAACATGGGCATAGGGTTTGAGCTTTTTTTTTACAACCAGCAGTAGATAATGTAGGCTTCCTGCTTACATAGTGTAGACTTTCCTGCTAACCTTTGAGGGACTGCTGCCATTTGTCCTTTCCCAGACAGGGCTCCATTGCTGTCATTTATTTACTGTGACAGGGTGCAATTTTTTTATGCACAAGCTCCCGCTATCTGTTAACATTTATTGGCAATTGAGTTTATTCAAGATTATGCAAGTCTGAGATCTACTACACATTCTAGGCTGTGCATCGCAATAGCGCATATGATAGAAAAAGTTCTTTATGGTTCTTTGAGTTCCTTTGTTTTAGTTTTGGATAGATCAAGAAATGGTTAAAGCCTGGATCACGTTTTTAATGAGATCATATTTCTCTCCCTGTTAGGAAAATTTCCTCCTGTCAGGACAGGAAGAGATGGGAAATCTTTCCAATGGGGACAGAAACAAAAACATTTTTAATAGAGTGGCAAACTGTCAGTGCTTTCCTATCCTGGTGACAACTATCCCCCTATTTCTTTTACTGTCATTGCAGGGACAGAATGTACTGTATGGGGATATCCCCCCAAAGGAGTACAGGTGAAAAAGAAAACTCATCTCTTCCCCACTCTTTTTAAAGCTAAAGAAACACATTGAGTTAGGCCTTAAAACGTATGATGTTTCCTACCAAACTACTTCCTCCCATGCATCAGCTATGTCAATGAGAGTGAGCCAGACCTGATGGCTACAAAATAAGAGCATCAAACAGCATAAACCAATACTTTCCTATAGGAGTTCCTGGAGAATATCAACCATTCTTTAGGCTTTGTGTTTCAGCAGAGTCCACCTTTTCTATTGCTTACATGAACGTCATGCTAACCATTGACAAGTCACTTAGGCCTTGTAGCCTGCTTACATATCATTTGCAGCACCTCTGTCATGCTGGCTCAAGTGTCAGGAAGCTATGCAAGATTGTAAAATCCATTGACTCCAAGGTTTATTTATTCTTTTGGATCGTTCTCAAGCTTTCCTGGCAACTTATTTTTCCTTATCACTGTTTGCTCTCTTTATTCCAGCTCTTACAGCTACTGGTCCTGTGTACTTCTTTTTACTGCACAAGCCAAGCAATTGTCAGAGATTTCTAAAACAATGTCAGATCCAGTTATGATACAATTGTAGAACTGTCCCTTAGATTAACTCAAGAGATTTATTTTATTACTTATCTGTCCAGAGAACCTGGCAGGAGTTGCACCTTACAGGACCAAAATGCATGCATGGTCAGGGCAGCTAGCATTCAAACAAGGCCATGGCACCAGCAGAGGTCAGGGTCAATGTAAAACAATGGAATGACAGGTGGCAGACAATCAGATGATATCTAAAGGACAAACTTGGGTTAGAAACAACCATGGTGATGGCAACATTAAAGTGTAACTAAAAGCAGAACTTTTTTTTTTGCTTTGGATAAAGTATGGGAGGGTTATAAACCCCCTCAGGTTTTTTTGCCACCTGTGTCTCATTAGGGAGATTTCCCTTAACTTTCTGTCCCATACAGGAAGTGAGAGGAAATCCATTAAAAGTGAGACAATCCTGGCGTGTCACCAGAACTATTTTCCCCATTGGAAGATTTTTCCTCTATTGGTGTTCTGATGTCAACCCAAAATTTAGGATTTTCCTTTACTTTCCATTTCGATGATAATGGTAAAGAGGACGAATCTCCCTAATGGGGGCACAGACAGCAATAAAAACTGACAGGTGATCTAATCCCTCTCCATTCTATACAAAACTAAAAAAAGTAACACTTTAACTAATAGCACAAGGTAGCGAAAAGAACACTATTTCTTAGGAAAGGTTTCACTGCATTGAGCAGAACTAGTACTTTGCATCTGGTAATATCAAAGGTACATTCAGAGAACATGTTATTGCTGTGATTTGATTATTGGCCATAAAATGATGTGTGTATATTTAGAGATTGATATGCCATATTTTTGGATTTATTTACTTTATTTATAACCAATCAACCCTTTGTGGATTTTTCCAATATATCTCAAATATTACATACCGTATATACTCGTGTATAAGTCGACCCGTGTATAAGCGGACCCCCTACTTTTGCCTAAAAAATATGGGAAAACTTATTGACCCGCGTATAAGCCTAGAGTGGGCAATGCAGCAGCCAGAACACAGGGATATTAGCCAGGACACAGGGATATTAGCCAGAACACAGGGATATTAGCCAGAACACAGGGATATTAGCCAGAACACAGGGACATTAGCCAGAACACAGGGATATTAGCCAGAACACAGGGATATTAGCCAGAACACAGTGTTATTAGCCAGAACACATGGACATTAGCCAGAACACAGGGATATTAGCCAGGACACAGGGATTTTAGCCAGAACACAGGGATATTAGCCAGGACACAGGGATTTTAGCCAGGACACAGGGATTTTAGCCAGAGCACATAAGGGATGAGTAAGGTAGTTTCACATTAAACAGAGCTGTGCTGCTTCTAAGAGCCGTTCTGTGCTTGTAACTGTGACTAAACACATTGGAATGTAGAGAATGCTGAGAGAAAGCTGCAGCTCTTCACTGAGATCAGGAGGTGGGCGGGACTGAACAGCTAACATCAGCGTGTCCCGCCCACCTCCCGACATCAAGCTGAAAATCTGACACCTCTCTCAGCATTCTCTACATTCCAATGTGATTAGTCACAGTTACAAGCATAGAACAAGCTTAGAAGCAGCACGGCTCTGTTTAATGTGAAACTACTGATCACCCACAGACACTGACTCGGGTATAAGCCGAGGGGGGGTCTTTTTCAGCACAAAAAATGTGCTGAAAAACGTGGCTTATACCCGAGTATATACGGAAGTTGATAATGAAAAGTTGATCCCAGCAACCCTCTTCAGTGCAGCATGACTGTAATGATGATAATCCGGTTATACCATTTCGTAGAGTTTCTTTTTATGTTCACTTATAAATCACAAAAACATATGTCATGTAAAAGAGATGATTACGAGTTTTGTTTTTATCATCTTAAATTTTTATAAAAAGTTAGTTAGTAAAAGTCAAACCGTCCTGTAAAGTTACGACGTGACTTCTCCCAACGACCCTAGTTGAAAAGTAATAGTTGAAGGCATATATGAGCCCATATTCGGTGCAAAAAGTCGTGTAAAAAACACGACTTTTTCTGGGGGGGAGCCGAATATGGGCTCAGTCACAGACACCCACTAGTCATCAAAGTGTAATTTGTCTCGGCACGACGAAGATTCGAACAAGATACGAACATTGACACTGATTAGTGTAACCTTACATCTCTTACGACTCTCTCCACAG
>BLSH010457419.1:8679-41026 GCA_018402905.1 Glandirana rugosa | reverse complement strand
GCCTACAGTCAAGCAAGGTGGTTGGAGTATCATGGTCTGGGGCTGCATGAGTGCTGGCGGCACTGGGGAGCTACAGTTCATTGAGGGAACCATGAATGGCAACATGTACTCTGACATACTGAAGCAGAGCATGATCCTCTCCCTTCAGAGACTGGGCCACAGGGGCAGTATTCCAACATGATAACGACCCCAAACACACCTCCAAGACGACCACTGCCTTGCTAAAGAAGCTGAGGGTAACGGCGATGGAATGGCCAAGCATTTTTGTCAGACCTAAACCCTATTGATCATCTGTGGGGCAATGTCAAACAGAAGGTGGAGGAGCGCAAGGTTTCTAACATCCACCAGCTCCGTGATGGCATCATGGAGGAGTGGAAGAGGACTCCAGTGGCAACCTCTGAAGCTCTGGTGAACTCCATGCCCAAGAGGGTTACGGCAGTGCTGGAAAATAATGGTGGCCACACAAAATATTGACACTTTGGGTCTAATTTGGACATTTTCACTTAGGGGTATAGTCACTTTTGTTGCCAGCGGTTTAGACATTAATGGCTGTGTGTTGAGTGATTTTGAGGGGACAGCAAATTTACACTGTTATACAAGCTGTACACTCACTACTTTACATTGTAGCAAAGTGTAATTTCTTCAGTGTTGTCACATGAAAAGATACAATAACATATGTACAAAAATGTGAAGGGTGTACTCACTTTTGTGAGATACTGTATATATTTTTTAAATCATTCTTACTTTACAGCATTTCTTCACACCTGACTAAAATATTTGCATAGTACTGTATGTATGTATGTATGTATGTATATATATATAAAATCATATTTATTTATCACTGTATGTACTGTGTTTATGCGTATATCTCTTTCTCTCTTTACTGTTTAAAAACTGCTCAATTATTGCTTAATGATTACACTGAAATTAACAATTGGAATGCTAATCTTTATTATGCTATGATTCAGCTTTGAACTCTAGGAGAAATACGTCCCAGGAATAAGTAGAAAAGATTAACCAGGTGAATACTGTAAAAGCGTGTTATAGTAGGTTATGTGCTTGAACTTTATAAATGATTCTCTGAACGGAAGAGATAAGCTTTTCTATGCAGAACTTTTCTGTAGCTAATTGCAGATCAAAATGAAACCTCACTAGATTTTCAGTGGGCACAACATTAAAGTGCTTCTTGTAATCTTTACTTAGGGCTGGTTCACACCATGAATCATACAGGAAAGTGCTGTGCATTCATGTGCGATTCACATGCGATCCGGGTGCAGTGAAATTTCAGCCCATTCATTTGGATGGGCTGAAATCATGCCAGACCGCACCAAAAGTAATGCATGCACTACTTTAAAAAACACAGCAATAGGCAGGCAAATGCACTTAGAGTGGTTGTAAACCCTTACATATACCCAGTGAAGTGTCTGGCCTTAGGTGATACACAGATATTAAAGTGGTTGTCAACCTGTGACAACCACTTTAACCTACAGGTAAGCCTAGAATAAGGCTTACCTGTAGGTGCCCTGCATATCTCCCAAACCTGCACGGTTCAGGAGATATGTAGTGTTCTGCATGTGCCAACGTCATTTCGGCACATGCGCAGTGAAGAAACGGCCTCCGTGCTGTTTCTCCACTGACACCGTGCCGTGACTGGCGGCTCCCGCGTGCATGCGCGAGAGTGACGTCATGCGAGTCATAGAGGCAGAGTCGCGGCCCCGGAAGGAAGAGGGGCAGAAGATGGACGCCACCAGCACAGGGGATAGCGCTGGATGTCCCAGGCTTCGTTTACAGGTAAGTGGCACATAATGGGCTACTATGCGATGCATAGTAGTCCATTATGCTTCTAATTTACAGGGGTATGTAGAGGAAGTAAACTCAATCTGGGTTTACTTCCTCTTTAAACAAATATTCCTGCATAAGTTGAACATGTTTATCTACAGTATTCTCTTCTTTTCATCCGTTCAATTTCCAGAATTTATAAAGCTTTTCTGATCTGTCAGGATAAAGGGAGTGGAGAGCTGAAATTACACTCTGCAGAGCTCAGTGAGGAGAGCTCTGATAGCTGATTAGAGGGAAGGGACACATCCCACTGCACACAGGAACATGGTTGAGGCTGTCAACCAGCTGGAGCTCCCTCCCCTGTCACCATTTTTCTCTTGGAGTCGGGAAAATTTGTCAGAAGTGTTTCATGGAACGAATCAAAGGACATAAATTACACTTAGTGCTCTTGAGACAAGTACACACTATAGATCGATATGCTTGGTTAATATTTCATTTCTGAGGTTTACATTACATTAAGGTACTGTGATCTTTAGGTAACTTAAGTTTTATATGGTTTCTGTACCATATTTTCATTGGGTTTTTTTTACAAGTAATGATTTTAGATTCACCCTCTAGAGCCATTTGGATACCATTGAGCCACCCTGCTCAGCAAGTAGTGAGATTATGAGGCTGATTTCCTAAGGGATTTAAAATACTAATTAAATAAATTCAAGTTGTGTTCACTTTGAATATTCAACCATATGCAAATAAAATAAATAAAGAAATAAACAAACAGAAATTTGCTTTTCATATGACTATAGCAAATCTTAGCTCAAATGATTATGGAAGTGATTCTAAAGGTTTTCTGCATAAAAACCTTCTGCTGTGTCCTCAGGAGAACTGATGTCATTTGGGTTGAAGTGAGAGTTCCTCTTAAAGTGGAGTTCCAGCTGTTTTTTTTTAACCTCCCTGGCGGTATGATTATGTCAGATTTTTGCGTCTCAAAGCGGGAAATTGTTTTGCATAGAAATTTGGCGTTTTATATTGTAGGCCTGTAATTCTTAGGAATAACTCACTTAAATCTGTCCAAACAAGAGTCTAGTAGACATCCGGGTATGATAAAGTTTGAAACAACGAAATCATAAATTATAATATAATTAACTATAAATAATTATCCAAAATAATAATATAATGATAATAAAATGTATTCAATAATGTAATCAGGTCGAAAACACTAAAATTTGCTCAGTTGCAGAATTGTCACTGTTGTCACTTTCAGTGTCTGATGTCAAATTTCCCTACGAATCAGTAGCGCTCAGTTCTGCAAGTGGTCCTTATTTACTATCGCTGTTTACTAGCTGGTCAAAAAACGCTTTTGATGTAAAGGGACGCTTTTTGGTTTCCAGGCAGAAAGAATGGCATAAATAATATAAAAGTGCATGCAGGGCACTGGACAAAGCACTAGGCACAAAAGGGATGTGAAATGATTTGATAAAGTAATGTAATCTTACAGTGTACTGTATGTTTACTGTGCGTTTTACTTTTTAAATTTGCCGCTGGGCTCCGCCCCAATGCGACGCGATGCTTGCAGGGAACGGAGCCTGGAACCCAGAGGCATCAGGCGAAAGATTCCGCTGGAGAACACCGCGGGGGTAAATCGCAGGATCCTGGAGAGAAGGTAAGTAATTTTGCCCTGATCCTGCGATGCAATCCCAAATTTGTCTCAGGGTTACCGCTTTTGGTAATGAAAACTCACCCCCAGCCACACTCGGGATAACCGATAGGTAGGATAAAAACACCTATGTGTTACACATATATACAGCGGTATGAGTAACATCTGTATGTCTTAGCATTGTTTTTCTTTTTAAAAAACTTACTCTGCACCCCCCAGCGAGCGTGCTCCCATCTTCAGTTTGGGCATCTGAAGCCCACTTGTTGCTTCTTCCAAGTACCTCACTACTGGCTACCCAGTATGCACCTCCCGATATGCATATTGTAGAAAGCGTTGGCACACGTATTGTGTTGTAGGATGCCCATTGACTCCTGGGATTGATGACACTTATATCCCAGGAGCCAATGCGTTGCCAGAAATGATGTACCTCGTCATGGCGAGGTACAGCGGAAGCTGAGTTTTGGCTGGAGAAATAAGTTACATATAGTACTGAAAAAACAAAACAAGTGCCCAATGAGAAATTGTGCATAGTCACGAACATGGGGGCTAAAATTTTAAAATGTGGGTGGAACTCTACTTTAAGTAAAATATACTTTTATTACTAAAATGCAAATCAGCATTTACTTAGCATGACCATTCAGAGCAACTTAGAATTGCTTAACTTGGTGTTTCGTTTATATATATAAAATGAAGCCCAACTGAACTTTTGGTTTAAATCAGCTAAATACCTTTCAGGTGCATCAAAACAAAAAGGTGTTCAATGTGCTACAGTGTTTCCTTTCAAAAGCAGCTACTGCCTGAGTAGAAAAGACTGTCCCCAGCCAGCATGCTGCAGAGAGACCACTGCTTTCGCGCTGCAGCTACTGTCAGGGGAATAGCCTTCCTACTCATATGGTAGTGCTTTAGAAAGGAAAACAACATTTAGACACTATATACTGATCTTTTTAATGCACTTGGAATGTATTTAGAAGATTTAAATCAAAGGTTCCATTGGCAATCTCATTTGTAGGAGAAGAAATGATTGGCTGCACACCGACGATGCTGGAGGCCTTTTATTAATAAGTCTATAAAACAGACATGACACACCACAAGAGCAGTGGACGCGTTTCACACACCTATGTGTGCTTACCCGAGAAACACTACTCACATGCCCCAAATAGGACTTCTCATAGCTCCATCCGTATCTACAGGTGTGAGGGGAATGTCAGCTGATAGCCTGTGCGATTTGCAAAAAACACTGTGTATTGGACAGCCATGTCAAGTTCACACCTCGTCCACTGCTCATACAGAATGCCCATGCAAAAAGACCAAAAGACAAAAAAAACCTCAAAAGCAAATGCCTGATAGAGACATATAAAAACATTCAATTGTTATATCAAAAAAAGTTTGCATGTATCTATGCACAATTAGATATTCTAGCGCAAGATTGAGGCAATAAAATAATCAATGAAAGGTGCTCATGTGGAAAGACATGAACGACAGACGGAAAAGTAGCAATAACAAAAATAGAAACCAAAAAACATGTTACCAATGATAAAAAATGAAAAAAATAAATTGAAAACAATGTATTCTATTAAAACAGTTTGTGTAATGTTAGTCCATATACTGAGAGCCTCAGCCGCTTCACGCGTGGCGTCTTGTCATATAATATAATTTGATTTAATCAATAAAAATAGAATATCTGTGACCATGCATGCACAGCCCACAGTATACAGAGACCAATAGGGACAAAAAAAGAGAGGAGTGGAAATCAATATTTAGTACCGGAAAATTCTCCTAAAACTGGCAAAAAAGAAAAAAGAAAAAAAGAAAAACAAAGAAAAAAGAGAAGGAACAAACAGGAGAGAGGGGGAAAAAATAATTATTTGCGGATCAAAGTAACAGATTGAATAAAAATGTATGGCAGTATCATGAAAAAAGAGGGAGGGAAAGAACAAAATGAAAAATGGGCAAATGTGAAGAAAAATATATATATGTGGCAGGATCAAGAGAAAGGGGAGAGAAGAAGGGGAGAAGAAAGGTAAAAAAGAAGAAAGAAGAAGAAAAGGAACTAGCCACATCAGAGTGGGGGATAGGAGTCTGAAGGTGGAATATCCAGAAAACTTCCCTGCGACAAAGTAGCCAGAAGGCATCTTCTTCCCTCTTGGGGGCTCTAATTCTATCTATAACCTGCACCTGCATAATGGATTTATCACCCCCATGGCATAGGGAAAAGTGTTTGCCCACATTTGTAAATTTATTTTTGTCAATACTATTATTGTGCATAAAATCTATCCAGCAGGCATCTGGTCGTTCTTCCCATATACTGAACACAGCAAGTGCTACAAGAAATAAGATATATCACAAAGTTTGTATTACAGTTGTAAAAATAGTTAATGTCAAAATCCCTTCCGCTGGACATGGAGACAAATTTAGTGTCTCCCAAAATGTGTTTGCAACATCGGCATTCACTGGCTCCACATCTATAGTTTCCTTTACAGTGTAGCCACATAAGAGATTTTATAGGTTTCCTGTTGAACAAACTTGGCGACAAAGAGCAACTCAAAGTGGGTGCCCGGCGGGAAGCAACATTGACACCCTCCTTTTAGGTTTCCTCCATGCAGAGGATGGGTAAACGTTTAAGAATAATATCTTTTACAGAATTAAATTCAACACTTAGGCCCCTTTCACACTGAGGCGTTGGGAAAACGCGCCCAAAACATCAAGCATTATTACCGCGTTTTCACCGCGTTTTTACCGTGCTAGCGACATAATTAGCGCTAACGCACAGGCGTTTTTCAAGCGCTTTTGAAGCGCTAGCGTTAACTGAATAGCTCAACCCCCTACATCACATCCTGTTTACTTCCTGGTATTTCCACAACCTCTGGGCATTTTGCTGGCGCTTTTACACACTTTTAAAGCGCTTTACATTCATTTCAATGTATATGGGCGTTTTTCATGCGCTATTTTTAGCGCTCAGAATAAGCACAAAAAATCATGCTTGCAGGATTTTTTTTAAACGCGACGCCAGCGTGATGCCTCAGTGTGAATAAGTACATTGGAATTAATGGGCAGCATTTTAGAAGCGTTTTGGAAGCGCTATTTTTAGCGCAAAAATGCTAGGAAAGCACCTCAGTCTGAAAGGGGTCTAAAGGGGGTAGTTATAGTTGGTCTGAGGTCTCGCTCCCTTTCCCCGTATTTAGTGATAGTTCTAGAATGATGTTCTTTGAACAACAAATCTCTTCTTTTCTTGCCCCTTGTGATCGACAGAGCCCTGTCAATCATCCATCTTGGATAGCCTCTGTCCAAGAAGTGCCAGTGTAAAGCGGAAGCCTCCTGTTCAAAGGCAGCATTACTGCTGCAGATCCTTCTAATCCTCAGAAATTGCCCAACAGGTATCCCCATGATGGTATTTTTGGGGTAACCTGATTGGGACAGAAGTGTATTACCTGAGAGAGGTTTTCTATAAAGGGAGGTAGTGACACTAGGGCTAACACTTGTCAGTTTAACATCTAAGTAGCAAATGCTAGAATAATCTCCTTGTCCAGTAAAAGATACGTTCTTGCTGTTGGAATTTAGGTATGTAAGGAAGGGGTCAAGATCTTTGCCCCCGTCTTCCATAATAATCAAGAGATCATCTATATACCTGAGGTATAACTTAATATAATAGATCTAAAGGGGTTCTCTTATCCTCTGTGTTTTTGCCCCTCTTGGTCTCTATATACTGTGTGCTATGCATGCATGGTCACAGATGCTCTATTTTTATTGATTAAATCAAATTATATAATATGACCAGACGGCATGCGGCTGAAGCTCTTAGTATATAGACCAACATTACACAAACAGTTTTAATAGAATACATGGTTTTCAATTATTTTTTTCAGTTTTTATCATTGGTAACATGTTTTTTTATTTCTATTTTTGTTTGTGCACTATTGCTACTTTTCTGTTTGCCGTTCATGTCTTTACACATGAGTGCTTTTCATTGATTATTTTATTGCCTCAATCTTGCGCTAGAATATCTAATTGTGAATAGATACATGATTGCACACTTTTTTTTTTTACATATAAATTGAATGTTTTTATATGTCTCTGTCAGGCATTTGATTTTGTCTTTTTTTTGTCTTTTTCTTTTTACACGGGCATTGTATATGAGCAGTGGAGGAGGTGTGAACTTTGGGACCGAGTATATGCCGGGTGCTCTCCCTTACAATTAAATAATCTTATCAGATCTTTATTGTTTAGACTATTCCCACCGACCTGGCTGGCCAATACACAGTGTTTTTTGCAAATAGCACAGACACAGGCGGAAAAATTGGTCCTTGGGTGTTAATTGTGCCTATGAAACCTATACCAATTTTTTTTCCACATTAAAAACAAAGGCAGCCTAGACAGTCTTGCAGAGATTCCGCATCCCAAAAACACGTAATCGGCGACATTCCCTTTAGAGGCTTGATAGCTGCTGCTAATCCAGGAATGATTCATTTTGATAAATGTCAGCAAGTCAATAGAGTCTGTGGGTGAATCTGTCTGTTTATCAGTCACAAAACCTCCGGGAGCAATGAATGCCCATTTAGAAAGCATGCTGGATACAAGGTAGCCCAGCAGCTTAACTGCATACTGGGCAAGTTCTGGCCAGCGGTCTATTCTCATGACCCGTAACCCAGTGGATCTTCAACTGGAAAGCTCTCCATGTCTGTTTTCACCCCTAGAAAATCGTCCACCTTATAATGCAGACACTGCTGATGGGATGTTGAAGCTGGTAGCCCTAGGCGCCGAGAACTAAAAAAAATTTGAAATGCATCACTGAGACATCCCCCTTCTCCACTACTCCTCCACACCTCCTCCTTGACCAACAAAAGCTTTTCCGTGAGACTGTATCCTGCCAAAGTCTGGAAAGGCATTGCATAAACTCCTCTTTAACCACTTGCCGACCGCCGATCGGCATCTGACGGCGACAAAGTGGTTCGTTATCGCAAAACGCCGTCATACGACGGCGGCTGCGATAACGCGCACTGTGAGCGCGCGCGCGCCGCCGGAGGCGCGCCCGCGCGCTCACTGTGTCCGGGGGGGTCCAGGGAGCGGGTGCGGCGGCTTCGATTGCCGCCGGCTACCCGCGATGGCCCCCCCGGAGCGAATGAGCGGGGGTCCGTGTATGTAAACACGGACCTCCGCTCTGTGTGAGGGGGAAGGGAAGTGATCACAGCCTTCTCGTACATGAAGGCTGTGATAACTTCCTTTCCCCAGATAGGCAGTCCCCAATACAGTTAGAACACTCCCAGGGAACATAGTTAACCCTTAGCGCGCCCCCTGCAGGTTAACCCCTTCACTGCCAATGGCATTTACACAGTAATCAGTGCATTTTTATAGCACTGATCGCTGTATAAATGCCAATGGTCCCAAAAAAGTGTCAAAATGTTCCGCCATGTCCGCCCCAATATCGCAGTACCGCAAAAAATCGCAGATCGCCGCCATTTTTAGTAAAAAATAAAAAAAAAATAAAAACCCCAGAAATGAATTCTCACCATCCGTAAACGCGACCACTTTTGCGCAAACCAATCAATAAACGCCGATTGCGATTTTTTTTATCGCAAATATGAGGAAGAATATAAATCGGCCAAAAACGGTGAAAAAAAATGTTTTTTTATATTTTTTTTTTGGATTTGTATTCTAGCAAAAAGTAAGAAATTTGGGTTTTTTTGCAAAATTGTCGCTCTTCTTTTGTTTATAGCGGCGATCAGAAATGACGCAGAGGTGATCAAATACCACCAAAAGAAAGCTCTATTTGTGGGAAAAAAAGGACGCAAATTTCGTTTGGGTACAACGTCGCACGACCGCGCAATTTTCAGTTAAAGCGACGCAGTGCCGAATCGCAAAAAGGGCTCCGGTCCTAAAGCTGGAAATCCTTCCGGGGCTGAAGTGGTTAAGGTGTCCTCAAGATATTTCATCCTCTGTTCCCTCTGTGGGAACAGGATGAGTTTGGAGACTTTCCCCTTGTAACGGTGGTCAAGGAGGGTTGCCAACCAATAAAGATCCTTCTCCTTGATGCCATGAATTCTCAGGTCCTTTCACAGGCTTGAATAATAAGAGAGTCCATGCAATGCAAGTTTGCGGAGGCATGAGAAGTAGAGTCCTCATGATCACTGAGGATTACAGTATCTGGAATCCATCTCTTAAGGTTTGACGTATGTCTTCCTATGCTTCAATGCCTCCAAAACTGCCGGAATCCTCCTCTTCTCTCTCCTCTTGTGTCTTCTGTGACATTGCAAGAATGGTGTCTGCATAAAGCGGGCCTTGAGAGGAAAAGAAGTCCTTCTCTTTCTCCCACTGCTCTGCCGCGAGTGCCCTGTCCATAATATCATGCAGAGTCTGCTCCAGCAAGAACCCAACAGGGATTGTGTCACTGATGCATGCATTGTCATGACTCACCATCCTTGTTGCCACCTTAAATGGTGACAGTACAGTGCATGCATCCTTCATCAGCAGCCATTGGCGTGGAGGAAAAAAAAAGCCGAGCCACCCTGAGCCGGTTGTTGTACCATACTCAACTTTGGCTACTGCGGCATTGCCAAAGTTGAGTTCCACCTGGTGGGCATGTCACATATCAGGCGGATTATGGGCAGGTGGAATTCCTGTTGAATTTCAGCCAACTGAACACTGGTTGTGTATGACCTGAATGGCTATAGACTCTTCTGGCCTGCTTTAGAAGACCTTGCAACCCTGGGTACCTGTTTAAGAAATGCTGCACCATCAAATTGAGGACATGTGCCAGGCATGGAACATGTGTCAACTTTCCCTGTCGAAGGGCAGATAGGAGGTTAGTGCCATTATCGCACCCCACAATTTCTGGCTCAAGCTGACGCGGTGTAGACATTTGTGGTTAGTTTCGTTCTGAATTAAAATTCGGACAAATTTTTGTTTTTCAGAAATTCGGATGTGTCCGAATTTCCGAATTACAATAGTACCGGATTTAAATGAATCTGAATATCGAAAAAGAAAATTCAGATGAAATTCAAATTCTAATAATTTTCAAATAGTTTTCGAATACTTTTTGAATTCGAAAAGTCTTCAAATTCCAATAGTTTTCAAATTCAAATTTGAAAAGTTCTCGAATTTGAATAGTTTTCCAATTTCCAAAGAGAAAAAAATAGGATAGAAAACAATTGAATAGAACAGAAAAGAAACAACAATAACTAGAAAAGAATATAACAGAAAACAAAAGAATAGAATACAACAGAGCAAAACAGCTCTGTTCCACTCCACCACATTACATTCTTTCATATTCTGTTATATTCCCCTCTACTGCATTACATCTTTTTCCATTCTATTCCTCCACTTTCCACTTCACTCCATTCTCCTTGGAAATTGGAAAACGATTTGAAAATGACTCAAATTCGAAACTGAAAACGGAGTACTGGAGGTTCATAGTACAATTCAGCAGAGGAGGGCATGGAGGAGGAGGGGGTGGAGCTGACATATCTTGCATCATCACCACAAGCTGTATGGAGACGTGGTGGCAAAACAAGCTCCAGCACTGAGCCCTGTCGTGCATCCTTCCTAGTTGCAAGCAGAGTTACCCAGTGTGCTGTGAATGAAATATACCGTCCCTGACTGTGCTGACTGGACCACGTGCTAGTAGTAACGTCGTGGACCTTGCTGCTGACTGCCTTGCCCAACGATGCCACAACATTGCTTTCCATGTGATGGTACAGAGCGGGAATGGTCTTACGTGCAAAGAAATAGCAACTAGGAACCTGCCATTATGGTACAAGACATTCTGAAAATTCATGGAAGGGGGCAAAATCCACCAGATGGAAAGGCAGGAGTTGTAAAGTCAGCAATTTGGACAAGCTGGAATTTAGAGGCTGTGCATGTGGGTGGCAGGGACTGTATTTTTTTTCCGCTGCAGCAGCTGGGGCATAGAAATTTGCCTGCTATACACCTGGTGGTGTGCTGCAAGGACCTGTGACACCAGCCTAGACCATCATCCCTGTCAGTGGACAGTGGGGGTAGCAGGAGTAGACCTGAAAGGTGAGGAGTGAGTAGGAGAAGAATTGCATCCCATTTGTGTTGCTTACAGGTGCTGTTGCCAATTGGCTGAGTGGTGAGAGGTTAAATACCTTGCCAAGCATGTGGTACCCAAATGGCTGGTGTTTTTGGCACACTTGATCTGCTTGCAGCAGAGATTGCAAATCGCAACAGTGCGATCAGCTGCACATGTGCTAAAAACGTTCCAGACAGCTGAGCTGTGGGAAGTGGGCCGGGAGATAAAATGGAATCTTATCTGATGGAATAGGGTGGCTGCTCTCTACTCTTCCATGATGGCTGCCCCTGGAGGACATCTTGCCTCGTTAGGGTTGTGCCTCACACTCACTTTCTATCCAGCACCCAAGGCATGTCAGTGACCTCCTCAGTATCACCCTCTTCATCCTCATTATCACTGTAGCTAACTTGGCAATATGCTACGGCTGGGGGAACATGACTGCCAATTTGTTGTTTATAAAGTGTTCTCCCCTTTCTGTAGGTTCATGTTCCTACCTTCCTCAACCTCAGAACCAACATCAGAATCAAACAATGCCTGTGCATCGTCAAGGAGCAAGTGGCTGACGCTTTGTTCAAATAACTCTGACTAAAGCTGACTCCTCCATGCAAGATGTTGGGGCTATGGCAGGAGTAGCTGTGAACAAGGAGGCAGAATAAGCCTCTCTGGCAGCTGCGGTGGACTGTGCACTAGTCTCTGTTGGGTGATAGAGGATGAGGAGGTTGAGGAATGTTTAGTAAGCCAGTCCACCACCTCCTCTGCATGTTGTGGCTGGATAGCACGGGCAACATCACTAAACAGAAAATGTTGCCCTGTGAGGCTAAACCATGTCCACCTTTGCCTGTGGACACATACAGTACACTTCTGGCCCCCTCACAGTGGCTTGGGAATGTCTGCCTCTCCTTGACGGCCTCCCAGCCATGATGGGGGGGGGGGGGCATAGTACTGAAATCTAATAGAGACGGGGAGATGTGTATTTGGATGCACTTTAACCACTTCAGCCAAGGAAGGATTTCCCACTTTAGGACCAGAGAACTTTTTGCGATTCGGCACTGCGTCGCTTTAATTGACAATTGCGTGGTCGTGCGACGTTGTACCAAAACAAAATTTGCATCCTTTTTTCCCACAAATAGAGCTTTCTTTTGGTGGTATTTGATCCCCTCTGAGTCATTTCTGATCGCCGCTATAAACAAAAGAAGAGCGACAATTTTGCAAAAAAACCCAAATGTCTTACTTTTTGCTAAAATACAAATTAAAAAAAATATAAAAAAGCATTTTTTCCATCCGTTTTGGCCGATTTATATTCTTCCTCATATTTTTGGTAAAAAAAGTCGCAATCGGCGTTTATTGATTGATTTGCACAAAAGTTGCCGCGTTTACGGACAATGAGAATTGATTTCTGGGGTATTTATTTTGTTTTTATTTTTTACTAGTAATGGCGACGATCTGCAATTTTTAGTGGTACTGCGATATTGCAGCGGACATGTCGGACCATTTTGACACTTTTTTTGGGACCATTGGCATTTATACAGCGATCAGTGCTATAAAAATGCACTGATTACTGTGTAAATGCCATTGGCAGTGAAGGGGTTAACCTGGAGGGGGCGCTCTAAGGGTTAACTGTGTTCCCTCGGCGTGTTCTAACTGTGTGTGGGCTGCCCTGGCTGGGGAAAGGGGATGATCGCTGCTTCCATATAGAGGAAGCCTGTGATCACTGCCTTTCCCCCTCTGTTTACTTACACGGACCTCCGTTCTTTCACTGCGGGGGGGCCATTGCGGGTAGCCGGTGGGGATTGAGTCCGTCCTATCTGCTCCCTGCCCCCCCCGGACACAGTGAGTGCGCGAGCGCTCCTCAGGCAGTGCGCGCGTGCTCACAGCACTAGTTATCACAAGCCGCCGTCATGTGATGGAGGTTTGCGATAACGAGCCACTCTGTCGCCGTCTGACTGCGGTCGGTGATCGGCAAGTGGTTAATCAATGGAAAGTGGTGTTTGGTGCACTTCAACTTGAGGACTGCCGCTGACAGAAATGTCAAAACTATAAAAAAAAATAACAAAGGGGGAACCACAGCACTGCAGTAAAGAAAAACTGTGGCTCACAAAAAAGGGGGTAGGAACGGGCCAAAAAAATAACACGCAGCAAGCAAAAAAAAAAGGGGGGCATACAGCACTGTATACAGCACTAAATGTTTTGTAATGTGGTGTAAAACACTGGACTACACAGACACACTCCACTGACACACTACGATATACTGCAGTAAAACTACACTGACCCACTTTAATATACTGCAGTAAAAATGCACTGATGCACTTCAATATACTGCAGTAAAACTGCCCTGACACACTACACTGACACACTTCAATATACTGCAGTAAAACTGCACAGATGAACTGCACTAACCCTACAGTAAAACTGCACGGACGCACTACACTGACATTACAGTAAAACTGCAGGGACGCTCTACACTGACACTGCACTATCACTAAATTCACATTACACTGACATTCTACACTCACAATAGAATCACAATAGCACACTATAGCACAATAACTCACTAGTAGCAATGAACAGAGCCCTGTTCAATCTATCTCCACTCCAACATCACTCTGGGAAGGAACCTTTTATAGTGTGGGGTGGGTCTATGAGCAATAAGCCATGATGATTGGGCTAAGTCATCATGACTTTCTCCAATCATGGCTCTGACAGTGCTCTGTGCCCTGATTGAGCAAAGCCTTCATTTCTTCAGCCAATCAGGGCTTAGAATGCACTGTGCGATGCGCAGTGCATTGTGGGGCATTCGGCAGGCCGAACAAATGGTCGAACGCCCTGCCAATTAGGGTGTTTGCCAAATGGGTGAACAGCCAATATTCGGGCCAAACTTTTGCTCGGCTTGAACTGTTCACCCAACACTATCTGTCAGTATAACTGCTTTGCATTGTTCTGATCTTAGGTTTAAACTTATATAGGTACTGCTGTTTTTGTTATTATTAATGGGGAACTCTAAACAAATCTTTTTATCTTGTTTTTAATAAAGCAGCGTAGGTTTAGAAGCTATGTCAGTTTTTATGGAAGAAATGTATCCTTACTGTTTGCCAATGTGGCCATTATTATAGCACAGTGTAGTAAAGTAAGGGGACATCTGAAATGCTATGAAACAGATAGTATAGGTTCTGCTATATATCTGAATATGTGCCTATCACAGATCATGTAATTTAAAAGCAGGCTTGACACTGTCCTTGCTCCATCATAAAAATGTAACTTTAAGGGTTCATGGGAGGTACCACTGAGAGTAGCAGACACTGGAGATCAACACTCCTGGAGGCAATGGTTTCTTAGGAGACGTCTGTTGAAGATTCCTCTAGTAGTGTTTGGCAGTATGGGGTGTGGGCAGCTGGGGAGGTAAGTACTTACTCAGTTATACCAGTATAATAAAGATTGATGAACTGCTGAGATCTAAACATATCACACGTACACACCTATATACAGTGTATAGTTTTTAAGAAATGTTTCACTTCAATGTGTAGTAAATGTTTATAGACATTTTCTACAAGAACCATAAATGACTCTCAGTTTGAAAAGCATACTGGGCTTTGTAAAGAGAATATGGAACATTGTTATGAAATACTTACCGTAATTTTCCTTGCCTGTTCCTTGCATGACAGCATAATACGGGGTCAGCTCTGCCCCTTTGACCCCAGAAGGACCACTTCAGTAGCACATAAAAAAGAGCAATTGTGACTTACCCAGCGTTCTGTCTTCTAGCCTTGCGAGAGGACACTGGGTGGGAAACATGCTGTCATGAGGAGACTCTAGGAGAGGAAAATGATGGTAAGTATTTTATAACAATTTTCCGTATTCCTGGGTCTCTTCATGACAGCATAATATTGGATGTAATTAGCAGTACAAAGGGGGGGGGGGGCATATAACAAGAGAAACAAAAATGCTGCACAAACAATTGTTTACTTTTGGGAACAAGCAGAAAAAGGAACTGTCTTGCCAAAATGACAGTGGGAGGCTGACAGTACATCAAGTTTATAATGCTGAATAAGTGTACTTGGTGAGCTCCAGCTAGCTAGCTTGCATATAATTTTCGTCAAGACCTTGGTGGATCTGGAATGAGAACGAAAAACAGGGTGAAGGATAACTGCTCTTTTTTATGTGCTAATGAAGTGGTCCTTCTGGGGTCAAAGGGGCAGAGCTGACCCCGTAGTATGCTGTCATGAGGAGACCCAGGAAAGCCCAGTACTGCCCCTGTGTTTGAGAGGGTCACCATTACAGCCAGCTAACTCAGTGTTTTCTATCAATTGCGTGCCTTCATGCTTTGCTCATAATAGGGACTTTTTTCCAAGACTTTTCTGCTGTAAGACATTTGTGGATCTGAAATCATTAAATCATGAAGCATGATCTAAAAGATGAACTCAACTAGCATAATCCACATGGTTGAAAAAGTGAATAATCATTCGGCAAGGTATCAGTTGCTGGATACATACTCTTTATTATCTGTCTTCTCCAGTATATCACAGACCGAAGCCACTGAACTTAGTTCTCTAAAAGCAGCACTTAGGCAATCAAATACACACCAGATGCATTAACAACATATTTATTAAGCAATGGTTAAATGCATGGAACGGAATGATATATAAACCTACAGAGGCCAGTATTCATACATTGAGCCCACACTATATTTAGCAACTCTGAGAATAAATAATGACACATCTGCCATGTGTAAATAAAGAAAGAAAAAGGCACTCAACTAATCAGAGGATAGCTGACATATGAGAATAGCAGTGCTTCGCACTTCTCCTCTGTGTGGTTTCCCATTGTACACACAGGATGACGTCTAATATTCTGTATGTTTGGAGGCGACGATTTCACACTGATGGGACACCATCTCAGCTCACCTTGGGGACACAAGTTTAATGGATTCCAACTGTAGACTTGCTAGCTATAATCCTGGCCATGTATTTCTTAAAACCCTTGTAATAGACTTGATTGAAATACAGGAGGTAAGATCTAAAATGTTACTAATACAGTATGTTATACAGTTAAATATGGCAGTATTTTGCCTATGTGTTCTGGTTAGACAAGCAGTTGGTCCAGCCAAATTTTTTATTTTTTAAGTTTTGTGATGAAAGATTAAAGCTCTGTTTTTACAAATATTCAGGGCTTTGTTAGAAATGTTCTCTCATTTGCTCTCATAGTTACAATATTATCACCAGACAGTATATGAGGGGAAATCTCTTTAATGAAGTCCTCACTAGCAGTAATAACGTAACAGGGCTTCTAATTCTGACCCCACTCTCTCTAAAACGAAAAAGAAAGGTTTTGGCTGGAAATCCAGACATTCTACCTCTTCTCCAAATCATATGCTGGCTCGATATAGGCAGACCTGCCAAGGGGATTCATAGAAGATAAAAGATGTGCTTGTGCTCCATGGTGTATTTATAGCTATAGCAAACATGCAACTGCTATGGGGTCCAGAACCAGAAAACAATCCAGCACTGTCTGGTTATACAATGATTTTTGCCACTAGCAATAGTATTGGGCAAATACATTTCAGTCAAATGATTGTATGTATAATTTCTCTATCATGTATTCTGTGCTAGAGTAATTGCCCTGGAGATTGAGATTAAAGTGGAATTCCAAGCACCACCTTACTAATCTAAAAATGTTCTTTATACTTACTGTTTTCAGGCAGCTCTGGTCACATGATCTCTCTTGTGTCAGTCAGTTTTGTCGTTGTTGGAGCCCCCTCCTCTCCCCTGCAGCCGTGTTGACTGACGCAGAGGAGCCAGATCACGTGACCGAACCAGAGCAGCAGAAACATAGGTAAGTATACAGATCTTTCTTACACAGGTTAAGCTAGCCATAGATGGATCTAAATTTGGCCATTCAGCAGAGGCTGGCTGATTTTTGATCCATCTATGACAGTTTCCGTTCCAGTGGCGTCAACCTAATGGTCAACTCCTCTCGAATGGGACTGTTGTTAAATGTGTGTTCGATCAGCACATGCAGCCAATCTCCTGCAGTGCTGATCAGGGTATTCTGGCAGTAAAAAAGTTCTGCTGTCAGATTACAATAGATCAATATAATCAAAGTAGCTGATTATGATTGTTTAGGTCTGTTCTGTGTTCCACAGGCTACGGGTATGATTACCAGTCCTGCAATCTAGAATTCTCTGGGTGGTTCTGGAACATAGGTTTGGAGTAAGGCAAATGAGAAGTATGAATATTTATACTGTCTCAGCCAATCCCTGTCTGAAGAGGACACAGATGGTTGCTGAGAAAGTGTATAAATAGCCTGAGACCTTGAATAGAATTGTCTTGTCCCTAAGGTGGAGATCACAGCCTGGGAGGGGGGGGGTGCTGTTTTGCCCCTAGGCTCACCTGCCATGTGTTTGCTAATCATCAGAGACAAGCTGGCAAGTGGGCGGGCTGGATTTTGCTTGAAGTTGCTGGAGCTGACTGAAGGGACCTGTCGTCTTTGGATCTAGTCTGACATCACAGGGAGAAAGTGTCTGGAAGGCATTGGAAGGGAGCAGCCAATCGTCTGAAGACATTTGTGAGTACAGACAGTTGTGAGAGATCCTAGAGACTGTGTGCTGTTGCCACCCCCCTGGTGTTGGAAAGTCAGTTGTGTGTTTAAAGGGGACAAAATATCCAGTGTCCTAAAATCTCAGTCTATTTAATTCTTAGTGAAATGACTTTGCTTGGACTTCCCAGAGAGGAAGATTAATGTTTTTGTGGGGCTACCATTGGGGAAAAAGAACATTGGGCGTCCTTTAAGCGGCTCCTACAGGGGTAGTGCTACACATTTTACATCTGTATTTAGAGTGTAACATGTAACATGGTCCTATTCACATGGCTTCTGCTGCCAGAACCCCCCTCCCTGTAAGAGCCAGTGGGGGTTCCTCTCCCCATAGCCGCCGTCACAGTTTAAAAACAGTGCAGCTGTGCGGGGCTCTGCTCATTCCGTCATTCATTCACATAGATCTGCTAATTAGAAAACTACCACTGCAGCAGATGGTTTGTAGTTTTCAGTGAACTTCCGGGGTGCTGATGATTGCTCCTGTAGTTCATTTACAAGCCCTCTAGCTTTTAAACTAACAGGCCATTCAGGGGTACAGGCTGGAAGCTGTAGGGCTTGTCTGCAGGAGCCTGTTGAATGCTCTGCAGGCTCCTGGAAAAAAATAATAAACACACATTTTATTGCTTGCAAAAATATCTGCATTTCTTATTTTTTCACAATGGTGAAGCTTTTAAATATCAGTCTGAGACAGACACCGCATTTCCCTGTGAACAGGTCTGGTCATTGCATTGAGCTTGCCTAAGAAAAAGGAAGTCTGTAAGGACAGAAATATGGGGTACACTGTTACTGAGTTGTTGGCTCCAACACTTTCATCCTAATCCTGGCATACCGTGAATCACTAGGTTGGAACAATCATGCAGGATAGTTGCTTGGGAATGTTGGAATAATATTTTGTATGGGATTTGATTTTTCTACCTTTTTTCCTGACCAGAGGGATGGGAAAGATTAAGAGCTCCTGAACACAGAATTTTAAAAATGCTGCTTTTACAGACACTGAGCGGTTTGTTTTCTGCCTGTAAAAGCACCTCTATGTAAGCCTATTTGTTAATGCATACATAGGCATTTACAGGCATATTAGAAGAGGAACGCTTACAGGATGAAAAATGTCCCATCAAAGGCGCATTCAGGAGAGAACCTGAAGAGTAGATAAATAGCAAAAAACGCTCATAAATGCTAAATGTGTCTAGCGTTTAAGTGTCATGTTATGTGATGTGTGCAGTACATGGTTTTTAGCGCATTTTTAAGCAGTATTTTACAGAGGCCTAAAATCTGTAGTGTTTGAAATCTGTAATGTAAGTTTGGATTTGGTTTGTGTTATATTGAAATGTTTTTCTATGGTATATGTGTAACAGTACCCCCATAGGGGCTGCTGAGAATTGTGGTTTGTCTGTCACCCTGCATTCACTCTCAGGCACACCAAAACATGAAACAGTCAGTGAACTTTGTTTTTTTGTTTTTATTGAGGGGTATAACTTGGATGGGGATGGGAGATATGGGATGTCCAGCATGGATAAATAGCAATTGGATAAACAGCAATTGGTTCAACAGCAATTGGTTTTGGGACAACTTTGTACACTCCCCGTACATACTCCTTCAGCTTCTTCCTTCACACTGTTGCATGAAGTCTATCACTCCTTACTCCTCCAGCACATCACTTGCTGTAGACTTTTAATCTTAGTCACCTCCAGCTCATCACTTGGTTCCCAGGATTGGCTAGCACATATTGTTGGTTAGGCCTGACACTTGCTCAGCCAGGCCTCAATAAATGCCCTTTGCAGGCAGGGACCGCAGGCCCCTATGGTGTAGCAGAGAAAAATAGTAGAAAGTCCTTGTGCTAGCAGTTCTAGCTATGGCTACTGATCCCAGTTGGCCCTCTTTAGGCCCTGCCAGCCCTACTGGCTGCAGCTGCAGCTGCCCCTTTTCACTGCCCCCTCCACCACAGCCCACTCTGGTTCTGCGCCTATCTCAGACTGCAAGCTTCCAGTCCCCTTAGGCGTGCCTCCCCAGTCCTCCTGACTGTGCCTAACACACCAGCCCTCCTGGCTGCGACTAGTTGCCCTCCCTGGAGTCTCTCAGCAGTGCATTCTCACTCTGTGTCCTCTCCTTGCTCTCTCTTGTGCTGCCAGTCCAGGGCCTCTTCACGTGTTCTTGAAAGTGGTCCCGACTGTACCCAAGCTCAGGCCCAAGGTCACCCCCCCAGACTGAGGAGCTCCCTCAAAGGCCCCCGAAAGCCTCAGCACTCTCTCACTCCATCTATTCTACCCGACAACTCTTCCCCAGCTGGGCTGACCATGGTTATTTAAGGAGGACTGCCCCCTGCCAATCCAGGTTGGGGATTGGCCAGGGCTCCTCAAATTACCCTAGGTGGCTCCACCTCCCCTCTCCACCTCTCTTACCAGAAAGCACCGGAAGATTCTGGAAAGAAGTGGGAGGTCCAGATGACACCACCTGTGAGTCACCCAGCACTACCATGAGCCACTCCCAGCCCAGAATGAAAACAAACAGGCCTAGCAACCAGCCAGGCCTGCCTAAATTTACCTTTCCTCTCTAGCACACTACTAGAGGGTGCTACATATATGTGGAAAAGGTGAATTTTTCAGGCAGATATGAAAAAGATGTTATGTGTTTTTTGGAAAAATAAAACACTTTTTTAATAAATAAAACATGTAAAAAAGCAAGATTCCTGGTAGACATGAAAAAAACACAAATGACTTCAGCCATCAATTAGGTAAAACACATTAATTGAATGTTTTTTTTAAATACAACTAGTCCATTGATTTATACCGTATACACATATTACAGACACAGTTGTTCATGGTATACGTGTTTGCCAAAAGAAAAAAAATATGGAATAAAAGCTAAAATCCAGGCAGATATACTGTAAATAACACAAATAAATGTAGCCATGTAATGGGTAAAAAACATTAAATTAATGTATTTTAGATACAACTAGTCTATGGGTATATGTGTTACAAACATAATTGTTCATTTTGAATATAGATTTAATTTATCTTCTGTTCTCAAGTCTTAGCAGGGTCATTGCATACTATATATATTACACAATTATCTCCACCATCAACTTCTGGCAGCTTCTTAATTTGTTGTTTTATGACTGTATGTTTTACATCCTGCAAACCTATCCAGTCACTCAGCTTGAACCGCCCCTGTGTTTGCATCGTCCTGCTGGATGTTTCCTATATGTCTATTCTTTCAATATCCTGCATTGATAGAAAGGCCAAACAAGATAATAAGAATACAAGCACCATGCAAGCAATGAGCGTGTCATGTCTTTCAATTCTAGATGTGAAGCTAATGAAAATGAAGGCCCCGGGAACTTGCCAATTTCTCTTGAAGCTTTTTCTTCTACTAATCCTTACCACAAACCTGGTGACATCAGCAGGTAATATTATACATATAGTTATGTATTATTTTTAATTATGTTTAAGAGTTTGACTTATAGCTTAAGGTTAGTTTTTTTTAAATCAGCACCAGAGACGGTACTTACATTGAATGAAAAATGTCCCTCATGCTGGTGGCTTGTTCATTTGAATCTTAATTCCTGAGAAGGATCCATTGGTAGAAATGGGTCATCTTGAGGCATGTTCTGCCAGGGATCTACCTGGGTATACAGTATCTCACAAAAGTGAGTACACCCCTCACATTTTTGTAAATATTTTATTATATCTTTTAATGTGACAACACTGAACAAAGGACACTTTGCTACAATGTAAAGCAGTGAGTGTACAGCTTGTATAACAGTGTACATTTGCTGACCCCTCAAAATAACTCAACACACAGCCATTAATGTCTAAACCACTGGCAACAAAAGTGAATACACCCCTAAGTGAAAATGTCCAAATTTGGCCCAATTAGCCATTTTCCCTCCACGGTGTAATGTGACTCGTTAGTGTTACAAGGTCTCAGGTGTGAAAGGGGAGCAGGTGTGTTAAATTTGCTGTTATCAGGGGGCGTGGACAAGATGGAGACCTGAGTGTACGTCTGGGTCTGGAGCTCAGCTGTACTACCAGGCTCATCTCCTGCATGTCGGATCTATCTGGCCAGGATGAACGCCAGGAGAGACCCATATGCCCAGCAAAGCCCACCGGGCAGGTCGTGGATTGAGTAAGAAGCTTCACTTTCCCCCTATAGCGCCCGGCAGCCCTTCGGCCTATAATGTCAGTGTGATAACTCATGCCTTCTCTAATATGGCATCCCAGATGGAGCAGGGGGAGCCGTCCTCATCTGCTCAGCCGGGTCTGGCGGATGTCCATAGGCCAGTGTCAGGCCTCGCTCACCACCCCGACCACTAAAGTGGAGGCTGTTCAGCTGGATGTAGGTCATATTAGACAGTACATGGACAAAATGAGATTTTGGACCTCTGCAGCGGAGTAGCGGTTGGGGCATACTGTTAGAAGAAGAGTGTGATAAGGGTTAATTGCATGTGGGTGTGGTTCCCTCTGAGTTGCTGAGAAGCAGCTCTATTTAAACTTCCTGTTTCCTGTAGCAAGTGTTGTTCGATCTATAACGTTACCGTGACCTGTATCTGCTCTGAAGTGACTTCCTGCATCTGCGACCCCAGCTATCTTTGGACTTTGTTTGCTTTCTGCCTGCCCCGACCTCCAGCTTGTCTACGACCCCTCTCCTGCCTGATCCCGTGTACTTCCGCTGCCCGCACGTTGCCGACCCTGCCTGCATCCCGACCATCCGCCTGTCTCATCCTTCTGTACCGCTTTGCCAGCACGTTGCCGACCCGGACTGTACCACTACGCTTCTGCCAAGCACGGGCTTCAGCGGACCTGCACCCACCACCAGCGACCACGTCCAGCCCTCGTGCTCCCCTGTGCTCCCGAGCTCCCTGTCTACACTATCAGGGGTTCGCGAACCAGGGCCGTAAGAGAGGTTGTCCCCTGCATAAGTCAGACTCGACCACCAGGTACGTGACACATACAGAGGATACCGTCGCTGAGCATTCTGCTAGTCTCTGCACCCTGCAAACAAAAATCCGGGCCCTGGAATACAAGGCTGAGGGTGCTGAAAATTGCAATAGACAAAATAATTTGCGCATTGTGGGTCTTGCACAGGGGATGGAGGGCCCCAACTCGACGGAGTTTGTGGAAAAATTCCTGTGTACCCTACTACCTGCGGCCCAGTTCTCACCCTTCTATGCGGTGGAACGGGCCCACCGCATTCCCCCCTAAACCTGGCACTGTGGGGACACCACCTCACACATTTATGCTCAAATTCTTGAACTTCAGGGACAAGGATGAAGTCCTGCGTGCAGCCAGACTACAAGGGGACCTGGCATACCAAAACACAAAGCTCCTCATATTCCAGGATTACTCGGTGGAAATGCAGAAGCTGCAACGCTCCTTCGATCAAGTTAAAGCTGCCATGCGGACCTGGGGCATTCGTTACAGTGTCCTCTTTCCTGCCTGGCTGCGGGTGCAGGATGGCGAAACTACCAGATTTTTTATATCCCCTGCAGATGCCTCCACCTGGCTGGAATCCCTGCCACCACATCGCTGAGGTTAAAATCACTGGAGAAATACTTGCCTGACACCACTACCAAATGCACGGAGTGGATGATGTGCTCCCTCAGTTAAGGGAAGTTTACCATGCACCAGTTGTGCCTGTCACTCTTATGCAAACAAATTCTTTATACAGTACATTGTTCTAACGGCCTTGTAAGATGTGTGCCCCTGGCTAGGTGTGCCCCTAGTCCAGGTGAATTTTTAATGTTCCAGTAATCCAGAAGTGACTAAAATAATTCACTGTTGCCTTGGGAGTCCTGATTCCCCGCTGGATTGAACTATGACCCTTTCTTTCCTTCTGTTTTCTTTTTTTGATGCTTTTTTTTTTTTTTGCAGCCATAGCATTATATTTTTTTTTCATATACAGGTCACAAATATGAAACTTTAGTTTTCTGAGGATCTTTGAGGGTGAATTACTTCACAGTACCTGTAACTACAGAAGTCAATTAAGGCTTGTTTTAAATCTCTTTAATGGATTGATAAGTATATATTTATAGATTATTGGCCATAGTCTGGACACATTTATGATGCTTTTCTTACACTGAGAAAGCAATAGTTTTACTGTACCCCTTGCCTAAGTCACTAAGCTCCACTGATATCCAGGAGCTTAATATCCTAACCGCTGGTGAACTCTAGTGGTCTCCTTGGATTTTACAGGAGGGGTTCCTCATGAAAAGCAATAGCTCAGATTGCCTTCCCTGTGTTTTTTGACTGACTGTGCAACACACTTGCTTCCTACATTATAATGCAGTGTTTATGTACCAGCGGGGCCATGTATTGTCACATAGGTGTTCTATAATGTTCCCTTTTTAGCAGCAGAAGCATCCTGTTGATCTTGTTTTCCTGTTCATTGATAAAAGCGGCTGCACTAGTCTTCGGATACCAGACTGTCCACTGTGAACTACACCCACTGGTTCACACTTCTCACCTTTGTTGGGTGTATTATGGTTCGGGATCCATGCATTCCTGGGTTGGGGTTAGGGATGAGGGGTGGGGGGAGGGATGTTCTACTTTTGATAGGTGGTGGTGGGGGGGGGGGGGGACTGTTCCATTTATTTGAATCTCAAAGGTGTTCTAATAGGTACATTAATTGGTGTTCTATATATTGGTGTGAGTTTGATGCTGGGGGTAGGGGTGCTGGCCCACCGAGCATATATTATCCTCCGCGACTACCATTTCTCTAGATGGTGCAATTTAAAATACATTCCTGGAATGTCAGGGGTTTAAATTCAGCAATAAAACTCTCCTTAGTGTTCAAATTTCTACAGCAACATTGTCCGCAGATTTGTATACTGCAGGAGACTCCCCTCCAAGGATCTAGAGTGATTGGTCTTAAGAGATCGTGGGTGGGCCACCACTACCATGCTACTTATTCAACGCATGCTCGAAGGGTCAGCATCCTTGTTAGGAAAACGTTGCCTCTCCAGATAGTAGATGTTAACACGGACTCGCAGGGTAGATATATTATATTGCATGTACCTATATATGATAAAAATATGGTGCTGGTGGGGATATATCTCCCTCCCCCGGCTTCAGTCCAACTTCTGCATACCATTATGTACCAGGTTATACAATAAAATACCAATCTGGTTTTCCTGCTAGGGGACTTTAATATGGTCCCAAGCTTGACTATGGATAGGCTGCGCCCCACCACCTGAGACTCTCCTGACCTCCAGCATTGGGCCGATACATTTGCCCTGACGGATGTCTGGAGACACCTCCAGCCCATCAGCAAGCAGTACACCTGTCACTCTGCTACGTTTAAGACTTTGTCCAGGATTGACCTTGGCTATGCCTCAACTTTTGCTTTACAATTTTCCTGGGTAGCTCAGTGCTTCCCAGGGGTGTATCAGATCATGCCCCCTTATTATCCTTGACTGATCCTCCAGAATCCAGGCTGTGGCGCCTTTCCAGGTTTTCGGCGTTGGATGATCGGTTCCAGGAACCAATTGCAACCTTGTTTGGGATATACTGGGTAGACAATAAGGATACCACCTCCCCACACTTAGGCTGGAACTCATTTTAGGCACGGGGAGAATATATATCCAGGATCTCGCGTATTCAGCGGGAGGCAGCTCTATCCTTACAGGAGTTGGAGGAATGGGCAGGTAAATTGGAGGCGGAGTATGTTGCAAATCCTGACAATGACCATTATGCTAAATGGCAGCAGACATTGCGTGACCTCGCCACATATAGGGTGACACAGACTAATGACACTCTCCTCTTTTCAGCTCAAAAGGTGTTTGAACATCGGTGGGAAAGAATGGGAAGCTTCTGGCCTAGTTTGCCAGCGGGGATATTCCAGCTATGCCTATTGGCTGCATTAAAGATTGGAGGGGACAGGTATTGACATCTCCCAGATGTATTAATGAATGTTTTTATGAATTCTTTAAATCTCTATTCACCTCTAGGGCTGACTTCCATCATTCTGACCTGTCCTCTTTTCTTGATTCGATGCCGTTCCCTACACTGGCGGAGGGGGCTTGGGAGAGGCAGGAGGGGGATATCACTCTTGTGGAGATTCAGGTAGCTGTGGGGAGGGGGGGCAGGCACCTGGGGCTGTTGGCCTACTATCAGAATTTTATCAGAGCTTTGGAGGGGTACTTGCACCTAAGCTGACTTCTCTTCTCTCTAAATTTGGGACGTTGGAGACCCTGCCCGATTCTATGGCTGAGGCGATTATTGTGTTGGTTCCCAAGCCTGGTAAGGACCCACATGAGTGTGCGTCTTATCGACCTATATCTTTGCTAAATGTTGACGCAGAGATCTTCGCCAAGGTCCTGGCTACTCATCTTTCATGTGTTATTGAAGACCTAGTAGATATTGACCAGACTGGGTATATGCCGGGCAAGGGAACCAATATAAATATAAGGCATCTCCACTGAAAGCTAGCCATTCCCCATGACAACATAGGGTCCAAAGTCATTGCCTCACTTGACGCGGAGAAGGCTTTTGACTCCGTGGAATGGGAATACCTGTGGGAGGTCCTCCAATGGTTTGGGTTCAGTCCACAGTTTCTTCATGGTCTTCAGCTGTTATATAGTTCCCCCAGAGCACGAGTCCACACAAACAACTGGCTTTCACCCCCATTCAATTTGTCGCGGGGGGATACGTCAGGTGTGCCCCCTCTCCCCTAGCTTATTTGCCCTAGTGCTGGAGCCTCTGGCCATTACTCTCCGGAGTGCCTCTGATGTCATGGGCCTTAGACTTGGGAGGTTAGAGGAAAAGCTTTTGCTTTATGCAGATGATGCCCTGATATACTTAAATGATGCTGGACCCTCCCTCCAGGCTGCCTTACGGATTTTCAACATGTTTGGTGCCTTTTCTGGTATTAAAATAAATTGGTCCAAATCTGTTCTGTTCCCCATAGATGAAGGCGTAAAAACAACAGCCACTCCCTCACCACTACGTTGGGTGGAGGACTTTCCCTACCTAGGCATAGTGGTCACCAAACGAACCCCGGGCTATATGGAGAAAACTCTCTTCCACTTGCTCACAAACCTTAATTTGCGCAGCTCCTCCTGGGCTAAACTCCCCCTGAATCTATAGGGGCGTATCAGTCTCATCAAGATGATGATCCTCCCTAAGTGTAATTATGTTTTTAGGAATAGCCCAATATGGATCCCCATTTCCTTTTTCAAAGAGATCCATAAAATATTAAGCTCTTTTATTTGGAATGGTGGGCTGCCCCAAATGGCATAGTCTACCCTATGGCTCCCAGCTCACCTGAGCGGGTTGGCTCTCTCTAATTTCCAAGTGTATTGTTGGATGGCTATGTTGGTCACAGTCCAGTGGTGGTATACCCGGTCTAGGATGAACGCGGCAACGTGCCTGGAGGCAGCTTGCCTGGGTTCCCTAGCTGATTTGCGTAACTTTACTTACAGGAGGCCGGAGGCGTACTTGTTGCCTCCCGGACCAATGCGGGTGACATGGAGGGTGTGGGTTGCAGCAAGGCAACGTTACATGCACCATGATCAATGGTTCTCAGCCCAGCCACTGTGGGGAAATCCACACTTGCCCCACTTGAGGACTGTGCCGGACCCGCAGGTGTGGGTACTACATGGCATTATAACCCTAGGAGATGTGTTTTCACAGGGTACCTTGATCCCCTTCTCTGAACTTTCTGACACCTTTAGGTTGCCTCGCTGGATGCAGTTCAGATTTCTGCAGCTGCGTCATGCCATTAGAGCTCAATTTCCTTGGGCACCATCCCTCCAGGAAGACCCAATTGAGGTGTTACTATCGCCGGGTGACTTATGTAAACCATTGTCGACACTTTATTGTGCTTTATTTAGTAAGGATTCCCCAAGGCTAAACAAGCTGTGGGAAATGTGGCAGGAGGACATCCCATAACTGGACAGGGAGGACTGTTTAGAGCTCGGGCCTAAGCTGGTTATCTCCTCTGGAGACAAACTTATCCAAGTTAAAATTATCCATAGGATATACTACACCCCCCAAAAATGCACCGTATTTTTCTGGATAGAGACCCTAACGGCCCACGATGTAGGACACAGGTGGGCACCTTCTTCCATATGCTATGGGACTGTCCGATTATCACACAATATTGGAAGGAGGTTTTCGAGGTAGTTAACCTGAGACTGCAGCTATTCCTCCCAATGACACCAGAACTTGCTCTGTTAGGGATTCATGACGATGCCCAATGTTCCCACCACTCCAAACTTCTCATTTCCGATATTCTGTTCTATGCCAAGAAAGAAATGGACCACCTCCTCTACCCCGGCCCTATCCTCCTGGGAAGCACTGATAACTGCAGCTCTACCTATGTACAAAATAACATACATAAATAGAGGCTGCACCTGGATATATGAAAAAAGTTTGGGCCCCTTGGACTACCTCCTAGGGTGCCACCAACCACTTTTGGGTTGTAACGATCACTCTTACTGGAAGAACTGGAGAGAATATATATATTCTCAACTAACTGGTGCATTGGATAGTTGATATTACACTAATATGTCTGTTACTATTCTGGAGCAAGCTGATGTGTCAGAATATGTTAGTATATATGCTCTGATGGTCTGAATTGGTTGATGTACCTCCTTCAAATATTCTGTCTTGTTTTGTGATATATGTGGAATACTGTAAATACCATATGTACTACCAATAAAGCACCTTTGATTGTTAAAAAAAAAAAAAATGCTGTTATCGCTCTCACTCTCTCATACTGGTCACTGGATGTTCAACATGGCACCTCATGGGAAAGAACTCTGAGGATCTGAAAAAAAGAATTGTTGATCTACATAAAGATGGCCTAGGCTATAAGAAGATTGCCAAGACCCTGAAACTGAGCTGCAGCATGGTGGCCAAGACAATACAGCGGTTTAACAGGACGGGTTCCACTCAGAACAGGCCTCACCGTGGTCGACCAAAGAAGTTGAGTGCACATGCTCAGCGTCATATTCAGAGGTTGCCTTTGTGAAATAGATTTATGAGTGCTGCCAGCATTGCTGCAGAGGTTGAAGGGGTGGGGGGGGGTCAGCCTGCCAGTGCTCAAACCATATGCTGCACACTGCATCAAATTGGTCTGCATTGCTGTCCTCCCAGAAGGAAGCCTCTTCTAAAGATGATGCACAAGAAAGCCTGCAGTCTGTGAAGACACGCAGACTAAGGACATGGATTACTGGAACCATGTCCTGTGGTCTGATGAGACCAAGATAAACGTATTTGGATCAGCTGGTGTCCAGGATGTGTGGCAGCAACCAGGTGAGGAATACAAAGACAAGTGTGTCTTGCCTACAGTCAAGCATGGTGGTGGGAGTGTCATAGTCTGGGGCTGCATGAATGCTGCCGGCACTGGGGAGCTACAGTTCACTGAGGGAACCATGAATGCCAACATGTACTGTGACATACTGAAGCAGAGCATTCTCCCTTCGGAAACTGGGCCACAGGGCCCAAAATGATAATGACCCCAAACGCACCTTCAAGAGACCACTGCCTTGCTAAAGAAGCTGGGGGTAAAGGGGATGGACTGGCCAAGTATGTCTCCAGACCTAAACCTTATTAAGCATCTGTGGGGCATTCTCAAACAGAAGGTGGAGGAGCGCAAGATCTCTAACATCCACAAGCACTGGACTGCATCAAAAATGTGCCTGCAGAAAAGCACCTGGAACGCATCTGGACTGCGTTTCTATGGTGCGAACTGGCCCTAAATGGGGAGACCAACTCACTCACTTGTTCTTGGCGAGTTGTTCTCCCCATTTAAAGTCCCAGAGGGGGTTTCTCTTGTGCTTCTACATACTATGTCTGGGATGGGGGTAGAATCGCTCTAATATTTTGGGGATACAGTTGAAAGCAATTTATATATTCTACTTCCAGGATCCAAAGGATTGTCATGGGAAGGTGAAAGTCCTACATGGGTATGAATAGGTTTATGTGCAAGCCAGCTTTGTTGAAGAAATAGAGAGGACAGAGTGGAACAGCACTTTTGTGTGGGACAGGCTAGTAATACTGCCAGACCACAGGAATCAGTGCTCCATGTAGGCTGGGTTCATACAATTGCGAATTGGATGCGGGTTCTCCGTATCTAATTCTCAATAGCAGGAGATTGTGACCGGCTCTGTGCAGTCCTGCGTGTCTTTTGGTCCCTTTCAGGTCCGAATTCAGCCCAAAATTTGAAATGAAATCAGACCTGAAACGGTGAATGGGAAAGCACCGGACCCCTGCTTGGAGCCGCATGGGGCTATAATGTGAACCCAGCCTTGTGCATGAGCTGCAACAATCACAAATGTTTTAATCTAGCATAGAAAGGTAGAACAAATTCTAAAGCAGGCTGGCAATGTGCCCCCCAGTGAAATAGAATGATTTGCAGCAGGTGACATTTATGAGAGAGGCTAAAAAGGGAACTCTGATTCTGGATGTCGTTAAAGATCAGATTGGGGAATGTGCTGGTACCTAGGTCTAACTGGACAGGTTTAAAGTGTTTTTTTTTTATAGAAGAAGGAGCAACAAATATGAAGAGGGGACAAATTCTGATTGAAGAGTTACATGAGCAAAATTATGGCTGCATATACAAGTTTCCAGAAGACAAGCCATGTCCCCAAGAGCCAGCTGTACCAAAATCTTCCTGTCATGCCAAATGTGGTGCATCTGGCACCTGAGGAAAGAGCTTGGTTTTGAAGTTGTAGCATAGAACCTTGAAAATGACTCAAAGCAGCTATCAGCTATGTGGGTGGTATAAGCTCTGTGTGGCTTAGAGGAGAACGGCAGGTTGTTGCACCCCAGATGATGTCCAAGGGGTTAGGTGAACCCCCATGTTTTGGTTCTTGAGTCCCGAGAAGGTTAGTGTGAATTAGCAGGACAAAATCAACTATAAATAGTAGCTGGCAATGATGGTCTGGTTTGAACACTAGTAATCCATGAAAAAATGTGTAACTGTAAGGCTCCATTCACACCTAAGCGTAGTAAAGCTGACAGCCACTGCAGCACATTTTTTACATTTTTTTTTTTTTTTTTTAGTTGAGCATTTTTGGAGTGGCACTATTCATTTGAATGGGCCTCCCTCCTCTCCAAAAATGCTCCAAAAGAAGCTCATCTACCAAATCTTGTCACAGAGCCATGAGCGTTTGCGGTTGCTGCAATTGTAGTATGATTTGTCGCTTGACAATCACAGCAAAATCGGACCATGTTTGGGGTGCCATTAAGAGATAATGGCATCACAAACGCATTACACGTTTTGCTGTGATTCTGGAATCCAGAACGTTCAGGTGTGAATGTGTAGAGGTCCCCAAACAGGCAATGCTATCTGTGAAAAAAAAAAATAAATACATATAAGACTGTGACATACGTTACAAATATACACATTTGCATAAATATCTGGTTACAATCTGCAATTCAACCATTGGAACAAGGGTGCCCGACGTGTTTCAGGTCCAAGCCTTTCATCAGAGGCTTTGTGCAGAATATTTAGTTGTTATTTGACAAACTTGTCTAGCAGTGTATAAAATCTCATATGCTGATGTGCTGTCTATACAGCTTTCTTATTTGTGTTAAAACACAGGATAATTAGAATGCACTGTTCAAATGGTGGTAGGATATGGGGACCCAGAGTGGACAACATACATTGATTAGGGTTTTTTCATCAACTCCCCCTTCCTAAGCATTCAGAGAGATGTCGGACCGTAGTTCAAATGCTTAACTGAAGCTTAATATGGGGGTCCATATCAATATGTTTTCATTCAGAGAGAAGGTGAGCCGCAGGCTCGAAAGACATAACCCCCTGTATGGGATGTTGATGTGTCCTCGTTCGGCTCGGTTTTGGCAGTGTGCACACTGCCTAAACGGACCCGAACGAGGACACATCAACATCCCATACAGGGTGTTATATGTATTCATACGGACCCCCATATTAAGCTTCAGTTAAGCATTTGGACTACGGTCCGACATCAATGGATGTTTTCCATTCTGGGTCCCCATATCATACCACCATTTGGACAGTGCATTCTAATCATCCTGTGTTTTAACACAAATAAGAAAGCTGTATGAACAGCACATCAGCATATGAGATATTTATACACTGTTAGACAAGTTTATTGTCAAATAACAACTAAATATTCTGCAGAAAGCCCCTGACGAAAGGCCTGGACCTGAAATGTGTCGGGCACCCTTGTTCCAATGGCTGGCTTGCAGATTGTAACCAGATATATATTCAAATGTGTATATTTGTAACGTATGCCTCTTGTTACCACATTTATATATATATATATATATATATATATATATATATATATATATTTTTTTTTTTTTTTTTTTTTTTTTTTT
>BLSH010457383.1:228813-241508 GCA_018402905.1 Glandirana rugosa | reverse complement strand
AACCCGAACGATTTTTGAAATGTCCGGGTCCGGGTCCGTGCCACGGACACCCTAAAGTTCGGTACGGACCCGAACGTTACAGTCCGGGTTCGCTCAACACTAATTAAGAGAGGTATGGACACCAGAGAGAGAGAGAGAGACATCATTTTGCCCCTGTATAAATCATTATTAAGACCTCATAAAGAATATGCAGTTCAGTTCTCAAAGAGGATATCGGGAAACTGGAGAAAGGGCAGAGAAAAGCAACCAAACTGATAAGAGGCATAGAGGAGCTCAGCTATGAGGAAAGATTAGAGGAACTGAATTATTCTCTCTTGATAAGAGGAGATTAAGGGGGATATGATCAATGTGTACAAATACATAAGTGGTCCATATAGTGTAATTGGTGTTGCGTTATTCACTTTAAGGTCATCACAAAGACAAGGGGCACTCTTTACGTCTAGAGGAAAAAAGATTTCATCTCCAAATACGGAAAGGTTTCTTCACATGTGAAAATGTGGAATAGACTCCCTCCAGAGGTGGTTCTGGCCAGCACAGCAGATTGCTTTAAAAAAGGCCTTCTTTCCTTGATGTACATAACATAACTGGGAACTAATATTTATAGGTAAAGTTGATCAGGGATCAGGAAGGATTTTTCCCCCCCGCTATAGCAAATTGCATCATGCTTTGCTGGGGTTTTTTTCCTTCCTCTGGATCAACTGTGGGTGAAGGATTGTGTATATGGGATTGTAAGGTTATATATATTTTTTCTTTTTTTTACTGTTTGAACTAGATGAACTTGTGTCTTTTTTTTAAGCTGACCATGTAACTATGTAAGTTCTGTAATCATTTTTTACATCATTAAATGTATTTGTATTGCAGGTATCTGAATATGGCATCAGTTCTTCTATAGCAGAGCTGGGATGTGAGGGGAAGAAGCAGTACAAGAATCAGCTAATCTGCTGAGTGCTAAGCTTATTCCTCGACAGCTTTTCCTTCACTGTCCAGTAACAGGCAGGGGGGCAGGAACATGACTGCCTGGTCTCAGAAGAAGCTTTTTTAATTTTGCTGACTTCAGTCAACCTAGAACAGAGTGTACAAAAGTACTGCAGAAGACAGCTGTGAATTACAAACTACAAAGCTTTTTTTTTAAAATTAAGCTTTTATTGGGATATAAATTCATTTAATTTGGCTACTTTGAATAACCAAAGCCTGGCCACATTTGCTTTTTAAGGAGAAGTGGCATTAACAAAAATACACATGCAAGCTGTAAAGAAAAGTGGCTTAACAAGACCATGCATACAATACTTTTATAGACATGGTGGTCTTAGGAGGTTGCTGTGTGATGTTGAGGAATAGTGAGAGGCTGAATGTGCTTGGGTTTATTTTATGGGCCATTCATTGAACTCATTGTAAAATCACAAATTACCATTCAGTAGGAAAAGGAACATTATTATATGTGGCTATGAATGCAAAATTAGAAAAACACCAATTCTTTAAGCTACATGCTTAGGAAATGCCTTTAAGCTATATGCGATGTTACAGAACAGCTTGATTCTCCCAGACAACTTCAACAATACTTTATTCTGTCATTGCATATGTAGCACTGCCCCCTTGAGGGCTGCTTAGAATTACCTGTTCCTCTGCACCGCCCTGACCTTGTGAACCCTCCAGCCCGCCTGAAACTCTGGGTTCAGACATATTTTTGCAGGCAGTGGCACCTTTAAATTATACTCCAACACAGGTTAGATAGATATACTCTTAGGTTTTACTGGAATAAAGATATATGTACAAAGGGGTTCTGATCAACTGAGTCCTGGATAACAACCACGAGTCAGGTGAGGAATCCCTGAAAGAAATAGCCTAATTTCAGTGCAATAACACAGATACAGGATATGCATATGTACAGTGGAATAACATAACGGTTAGAGAATAAAAGAGTTGATTATAAAGAATCCACTAGTTACTGCAATGTGATACCATGGGGGGAATCCCAGGCCAACCTATAAAAACCTTGATGTCTTAATGAGAGACCAGATATCATAGGAGTAAGATGGGGCCCTTTAATTAATGGTAACAGCAATGTCCAGAGTGCAGGTCTGCGGTAGTCTTCACTGGCAGTTGGAGCTCTTTGAGTTATATTCAAGATATGGCACAGTGATGCTACGGTAAACAATACCACTTAAATTGGCTAGTGGTATTACTTAGAATAGTTCAGAGTCTCCCGTCCTTTCCTTTGCATTTGTCTGGAATCCAGGAGGTCGTTGTGAATGTGGGGATTATCGCTGTTTAACTATAATTCCCATGCGCTTTTGATCTCTGTAATGGAGATCCTGGGAGTCTGGTAAGTAGCGGGTGTGACTATATGTCCTTTCTGGTGGAAGATTTTTGAATCACCCTCTGTTTCCTACTGGAGAATCTACCCCAACACAATTTTTTGTCAATACAATTTGATGGACTATTGAACCCTTCTTTTGCACCTTTACATATACAGTATCTCACAAAACTGAGTACACCCCTCACATTTTTGTAAATATTTTATTATATCTTTTCATGTGATAACACTGAAGAAATGACACTTTGTTACAATGTAAAGTAGTGAGTGCACAGCTTGTATAACAGTGTAAATTTGCTGTCCCCTCAAAATAACTCAACACACAGTCATAATGTCTAAACCACTGGCAACAAAAGTCAGTACACCCCAAACTGAAAATGTCCAAATTGGACCCAAAGTGTCAATATTTTGTGTGGCCACCATTATTTTACAGCACTGCCTTAACCCTCTTGGGCATGAAGTTCACCAGAGTTTCACAGGTTGCCACTGGAGTCCTCTTCCACTCCTCCGTGATGACATCACGGAGCTGGTGGATGTTAGAGACCTTGCGCTCCTCCACCTTCCGTTTGCGGATGCCCCACAGATGCTCAATATGTCACTATTGCACAGTTGCACTTTATTTATGCCAGTTGTTGCATTAATGCTTTCCACTCTTTATTCATATTGAAATATTTCACATAATTATTGCACATAATTTTTGCACTTTATGTGAGCGCGGTTTAATATCTATTTCACTTGTAGATGTCTATGTACAGTGTCTTATGTAATGTAATAAAGTGCCCTCTCACACAGCAGCAGAGAGGTGTACACTCGATGAGGCCCAGGAAGAAGAGAGCGCAGGCTGGATCTGCTGACCCTTTTATAGTTTCACCCAGAGGTGTAACTTAGATATGAGACCCCACTCACACCCGTAATGTAAAATAATTCAAGCAATAAAAATGAACTGCATAAATTGCATACTGTATATTAAGAGTCTTAAAGTGCTGGTGTCAGTGCACTCTCTCTCAGCACTGGCGTTAGTGTGCTCTCAGTAATAGTGTGCTCTCAGTACTGGTGTCGGGGAACTCTATCTCAGTGCAGTGTGTCTCAGTGCTGGTGTCAGTGTCCTCTATGTCTCTCAGTGCTGGTGCCAGTGTCCTCTATCTCAGTGCTGGTGTCAGTGTCCTCTGTCTCAGTGCTGGTGTCAGTGTCCTCTATCTCTGGCTGGTATCAGTGCTCTGTCTCTATCAGTACTCACATAAAGCTCCTTAAACTCTGCCTCATAGAAGAGAAGGGGCTGTGCAGGTTTAACCACCTCGGAGGTCTCATCATCCTTGTTGGGCAGCAGTAGGTCCCCTGGGACTCACCATAGGGGAACAGCTCCTGGTGAGTGATAACCGTGGAGATGCCAATCATGAGCAGTGCCAGTGCAGAATGAAGATTGCCTTGCCCACAATGGCTGAGGATTGCCACTGGACTAAGCTGGGGCCTCCCAACCACCGCAGTGGAGCCCTGGGTGGCCTGGGATTTGGGGGGACCCAAGCTGTCAATCACAGGGAGGCACACTGGGACAGTGGAAGTTGACTGAGCAGATCTGACTGTTTAGGATCTCCATATAAGCAGGAGATGATCACTCTGTATAAATATTTATACAGAGAGCTGATATACACAGAGCATGGCGATGATTGCGCTGTGTTCTCGATCAGTATGACCTTTGTGAGCCCTGTAGTTCCGCCACTGATATCAGTCATTTTTTTATTATTTTTTAAAAATTTTTGGAGCCCTGTTGGGGGCTTTAGTGAGGTATCAGGGGTCTAAACAAACCTCTGATGTTCCACCTTTGAGACAGAGAAGCAGACCGACGACAGACCCCTCAATCTCCTTCTCTGCAACCTCAGCTATACAGAATGAATAGACAAGAATAGCTCTATACAGAACTTCCTGTCCATTCCTAAACTCAAGCATAGAAAACACAGTTTATGAATGGACAGAGTCAGTGATCGGTACAGATCACTGACTCTCCATTCATAAAAGAAGGTGCAGGTAAATGGCACATTTATCAGCACATTTCCCACTCTCTGTCTTGACAGATCCCCTGAGGGGGGTCCAGGAAAGAGCACACGAGCTGGAGAGCACATGGGGGACAGTGGAAGAAAGCTGGATAGAAAGAGCAGCAGGGGCACCTGCATATAGAGGAGTGGATATCTCCATTTTCCTCCTGCAGCCGCTGAATCAGCCCTCCCCACCTTCACTGCCTCCAGCAGGCATGGAAAGGCAGGCAGGAGGAAAATGGAGAGATTGATTGCTCTATATACAGCTGCCCCCACTGCTCCTCCTATGTAGGCATACAGGCAGTGCCATTGCAAGAATTTTGCCTACACAGCCAAAAGTGCATTTTGTCGCCCCCCCATCCTTGAATGGAGATGATGGTGGTCTCTGTCCCCAGGAAAGATGATAGGGTCTTTGTCCCCAGGAGAGATGGAGTGGGACCCCTGTTCCCAGGGGAGATGATGGGGTACCTGTCCAAAGGGGAGATGATGGGGTCCCTGTCCACTGGGGAGATGGAGTGGGGTCCCTGTCCCCAGGGGAGATGATGGGGGTTCCTGTCCCCAGGTGAGATAGAGTGGGGTCCCTGTCCACAGGGGAGATGATGGGGTCCCTGTCCCTAGGGGTGATGGAGTGGGGAGCCTATCCCCAGGTGAGATGAAGTGGGTCCCTTTTCCCAGGGGAGATGGAGTGGGTCCCCTGTCCCCAGGGAAGATGGAGTGGAGGTCCCTGTCCCCAGGGGGGATGTAGTGGGGTCCCTGTCCCTAGGGGAGAAGGAATGGGGTACCTGACCCCAGGGTAGATGGAGTGGGGTCCCTGTCCCCAGGGGAAATGATGGGGGTCCTTGTCCCCATGGGAGATGGAGTGGGGTCCCTAATCCCAGGGGAGATGGAGTGGGGTCCCTGTCCCCAGGGGAGATGATGGGGGTCCCTGTCCCCAGGGGAGATGATGGGGGTCCCTGTCCCCTGGGAAGATGATGGGGTCCCTGTCCCCAGGGGAGATGGAGTGTGGTCCCTGTCCCCAGGGGAGATGATGGGGTCCCTGTCATCAGGAGAGATGATAAGGGTCCCTGTCCCCAGGGGAGATAGAGTGGGGTCCCTGTCCCCAGGGGGATAATGGGGGTCCCTGTCCCCAGGGGAGATTGTGGGGGTCCCTGTACCCAGGGGAGATGGTGAGGGTCCCTGTCCCCAGGGGAGATGATGGGAGTCCCTGTCCCCAGGGGGGATGAGGGGGGTTCCTGTCCCCAGGTGAGATAGAGCGGGGTCCCTGTCCACAGGGGAGATGATGGGGTCCCTGTTCCCAGGGGTGATGGAGTGGGTACCCTATCCCCAGGTGAGATGGAGTGGGTCCCTTTTCCCAGGGGAGATGGAGTGGGTCCCCTGCCCCCAGGGAAGATGGAGTGGAGGTCCCTATCCCCAGGGGAGGTGTAGTGGGGTCCCTGTCCCTAGGGGAGATGGAATGGGGTACCTGACCCCAGGGGAGATGGAGTGGGGATCCTGTCCCCAGGGGAAATGATGGGGGTTAGGGTTGCCACATCATCCCTTTAATTCAGGACACATATGAATTACACAGGTTCTGAGGCTAATTTGATGCAGATAAGGCACCAAGTGAGTTTAATTACCACCTTAATCAGCCACAGAACCTGTGCAATTAATATGTGTCCTGGATTAAAGGGATGATGTGTCAACCCTAATGGGGGTCCTTGTACCCATGGGAGATGGAGTGGGGTCCCTAATCCCAGGGGAGATGGAGTGGGGTCCCTGTCCCCAGGGGAGATGGAGTGGGGTCCCTGTCCCCAGGGGAGAAGGAGTGGGGTGCCTGTCACCAGGGGAGATGATGGGGGTCCCTGTCCCCAGGGAAGATGATGGGGTCCCTGTCCCCAGGGGAGATGGAGTGGGGTCCCTGTCCCCAGGGGAGATGATGGGGATCCCTGTCCCCAGGGGAGATGATGGGGTCCCTGTCCCCAGGGGAGATGGAGTGAGGTCCCTGTCCCCAGGGGAGATGATGGGGTCCCTGTCATCAGGAGAGATGATAAGGGTCCCTGTCCCCAGGGGAGATAGAGTGGGGTCCCTGCCCCCAGGGGGATGATGGGGGTCCCTGTACCCAGGGGAGATGGTGAGGGTCCCTGTCGCCAGGGGAGATGGAGGGGAGTCCCTGTCGCCAGGGGAGATGATGGGGTCCCTGTCGCCAGGGGAGATGATGGGGTCCCTGCCCACAGGGGAGAGGATGGGGTCCCTGTCCCCAGGGAAGATGAAGTGGTGTCCCTGGTGAGATGGAGTGGGGTCCCTATTCCCAGGGGAGATAGAGTGGGGTCCCTATTCCTAGGGGAGATAGAGTGGGGTCTCTGTCCCCAGGGGAGATTGAGTGGGGTCCCTATATCCAGGGGAGATGGACTGGGGTCCCTATTCCCAGGGGAGATGGAGTGGAGTCCCTGTCCCCAGGGGAGATGGAGTGGGGTCCTTATCCCCAGGGGTGATGGAGTGGGGTCCCTGTCCCCAGGGGAGATGATGGGGTCCCTTTTCCCAGGGGGGATGATGGGGGTCCCTGTCCCAGGGGAGATGGAGTGGGGTCCCTGTCCCCAGGGGAGATGATGGGGTCCCTGTCCCCAGGGGAGATGATGGGGTCCCTGTCCCCAGGGGAGATGATGGGGGTCCCTGTCGCCAGGGGAAATGGAGGGGAGTCCCTGTCACCAGGGGAGATGATGGGGGTCCCTTTCCCCAGGGGAGATGATGGGGGTCCCTGCCCACAGGGGAGATGGAGTGGGGTCCCTTTCCCCAGGGGAGATGGAGTGGGGTCCCTGTCCCCAGGGGAGATGGATGGGGTCCCTGTCCCTAGGGGAGATGACAGGGGTCCCTGTCCCCAGGGGAGATGGATGGGAGTCCCTGTCCCCAGGTGAGATGATGGGGTTCCTGTCATCAGGGGAGATGATGGGGGTCCCTGTCCCCAGGGGAAATGGAGTGATGTCCCTGTCCCCAAGGGAAATGGAGTGGGGTCCCTGTCCCCAGGGGAGATGATGGGGGTCCCTGTCCCTAGGGGAAATGGATGGGAGTCCCTTTCCCCAAGCAAGATGATGGGGGTCCCTGTCCCCAGGGGAGATGATGGGGTCCCTGTCATCAGCAGAGATGATCGGGGTACCTGACCCCAGGGGAGAGATGATGGGGTTCCTGTCCCCAGGGGAGATGGAGTGGGGTCCCTGTCCCCAGGGGAGATGGATGAGAGTTCCTGTGCCCAGGCAAGATGATGGGGGTCCCTGTCCTCAGGGGAGATGATAGGGGTCCCTGTCCCCAGGGGAGATGATGGGGTTCCTGTCATCAGGGGAGATGATGGGGTCCCTGTCCCCAGGGCAAATGGAGTGGGGTCCCTGTCCCCAGGGGAGATGGAGTGGGGTCCCTGTCTCCAAGGGAGATGGAGTGGGGTCCCTGTCCCCAGGGGAGATGATGGGAGTCCCTGTCCCCAGGGGAGATAATAGGGGTCCCTATCGCCAGGGGAGATGGAGGGGAGTCCCTGTCCCCAGGGGAGATGGAGTGGGGTCCCTATTCTCAGGGGAGATAGAGTGGGGTCCCTGTCCCCAGGGGAGATTGAGTGGGGTCCCTATCTCCAGGGGAGATGGACTGGGGTCCCTATTCCCAGGGGAGATGGAGTGGAGTCCCTGTCCCCAGTGGAGATGGAGTGGGGTCCCTCTCCCCAGGTGAGATGGAGTGGGGTCCCTATTCCCAGGGGAGATAGAGTGGGGTCCCTATTCCCAGGGGAGATAGAGTGGGGTCCCTGTCCCCAGGGGAGATTGAGTGGGGTCCCTATCTCCAGGGGAGATGGACTGGGGTCCCTATTCCCAGGGGAGATGGAGTGGAGTCCCTGTCCCCAGGGGAGATGGAGTGGGGCCCTGTCCCCAGGGGAGATGATGGGGTCCCTGTTCCCAGGGGAGATGATGGGGGTCCCTGTCACCAGGGGAAATGGAGGGGAGTCCCTGTCCCCAGGGGAGATGGAGTGGGGTCCCTGTCACCAGGGGAGATGATGGGGGTCCCTTTCCCCAGGGGAGATGATGGGGGTCCCTGCCCACAGGGGAGATGGAGTGGGGTCCCTTTCCCCAGGGGAGATGGAGTGGGGTCCCTGTCCCCAGGGGAGATGGATGGGGATCCCTGTCCCTAGGGGAGATGACAGGGGTCCCTGTCCCCAGGGGAGATGGATGGGAGTCCCTGTCCCCAGGTGAGATGATGGGGTTCCTGTCATCAGGGGAGATGATGGGGGTCCCTGTCCGCAGGGGAAATGGAGTGGGGTCCCTGTCCCCAGGGGAGATGATGGGGGTCCCTGTACCTAGGGGAAATGGATGGGAGTCCCTTTCCCCAAGCAAGATGATGGGGGTCCCTGTCCCCAGGGGAGATGATGGGGTCCCTGTCATCAGCGGAGATGATCGGGGTACCTGACCCCAGGAGAGAGATGATGGGGTTCCTGTCCCCAGGGGAGATGGAGTGGGGTCCCTGTCCCCAGGGGAGATGGATGGGAGTTCCTGTGCCCAGGCAAGATGATGGGGGTCCCTGTCCTCAGGGGAGATGATAGGGGTCCCTGTCCCCAGGGGAGATGATGGGCTTCCTGTCATCAGGGGAGATGATGGGGGTTCCTGTCCCCAGGGCAAATGGAGTGGGGTCCCTGTCCCCAGGGGAGATGGAGTGGGGTCCCTGTCTCCAAGGGAGATGGAGTGGGGTCCCTGTCCCCAGGGGAGAAGATGGGGGTCCCTGTCTCCAGCGGAGATGATGGGGGTCCCTGATGGAGTGGGGTTCCTGTCCCCAAGGGAGATGGTGGGGGTCCCTGTGCTCCAGGAGAGATAGATGACGGTCCCTGTAACCAGGGGAGATGATGGGGGTCCTTGTCCCCAGGGGAGATGATGGGGTCCCCATCCCCAGGGGAGATGATGTGGTACCTGTTACCAGGGGAGATGATGGGGTCCCTGTCATCAGGGAAGATGGTGGGGGTCCCTGTCCCCAGGGGAGATGGAGTGGGGTATGGGATGGTGTGTGGGGGATATGGGCTTGTCCCTCACCATGACCAAGTCTGCAAGTCACTCTGCCATGGCCGCCTGGGCTCCCTCCAGCAACACAGATAGGGCAATCAGAGCATATCACCGAGGCTAGGGAGATCTGTATATGATGGGGGAGAAGGGGGGGGCTGGCAAACAATATGGGGGTTATTTACTAAAGCTGGAGAGTGCAAAATCTGGTGTAACTCTACATGGAAACCAATCAGCTTCCAGGTTTTATTGATAAAGCTTAATTGAACAAGCTGAAGTTAGAAGCTGATTGGCTACCATTCACAGCTGCACCAGATTCTGAGTGCACCAGTTTTTGTAAATCTCCCCCTATGTGTCCTCCGGCTCTCATACAGCTGCACCTGTGTGCCTAAACTTTGCGACCTAGGTGGGAGACGTGAACAGATGTAGCCAACTCAGGGGGGTGGAGCAATGGCTGGGGAAGACTCTGGCCTGAGCGGCGCTGCATGGGGAAGGAGAGAAAGACCCGGAGGGCTTAGGTGACCGGCCCAACACACAAGCATGGAATATGAGACAGAGCAGCCAGTGCAGTAGAGGCAGGAGCGCCGCTACTCACCCTGTCCTCCAGCCACCCAGGCGCTACTATTCCTACCCACCTCTAGCTCTATAATTCGGCAAATTAGGTCGCGAGGCCCCTGTGAGTGCGAGGCCTTAGGCGACCGCCTAATATTCCTAATTAAAGAGCTCTGGAGAATAGATAGAGAATGATGGGGGTGGTGTGCTGAACAAGGTAACTGTAGTCAACTGTCGGCTACACATAATTCTTAATTATAATGTATTTACATTATTCCTTGGCTTACATATGGTAGCAGTGCCCCTATCTAATTAATTTTAAGTTGAAAGAAAAATAGTTTTTAGATAGTCCTTCTGTGACACCAACTTTTTGTTTTATCTAGAAGTAATAGGCCAGAATTGAGCACCCTCTGTCAGAAGGTTTAGTGCCATCTCCTCTGCCGTATATGTGCATAGTACCCCCTCCTTGCTGAGCTCCAGCCCCTTGTCTCAAGGCTTCTAGGAACTTCTGGAACATTTAAGTTTCTTTCAGGATCTTCCCTACCTCCCACTAGTGCCATCTTCTGTTAGGATTTTGATCCTGCGGACTATGCTAAGAAATGTCGGAAGGTCCCCAGGCAATTGAATGGCCAAGTACTCCACGAGGGGGGCCTGCTACAGAACATGGCTGGCTACTCTACCTAACTTCTCTGCCCATGTACAGTCCACAGCCCACATAAAATACTGTTATCCTGCATGTACACAGACGGTCTTTTTGAGTGATACCACTTTTATTGATTTAATTACTGCAGTGGTATAACACAATACAGCAGCAGTGAAATTAGGGTTTTACATTGGACACAGAGTTCAGAGTGCAGAGTTGGGATTGTTCAGTTTGTTAAGGAGTTTTTTTCACATGCCCCACTTTTTTGTTAATTTATTACATTTGTGCATTTGTAATCACTAGAGGGAACTCTGTATTATACTACAGTCACTTCAACCTACCTGCCCTACCTAACCCCTCCTATATGTTTTTTCTCTCTTACCTGTATTGCTGAGTTCTCTTCAAAACACATAATCATCCACATAGCGAATCCAGTGTTGTCCCAGTGAGATCATTTGCTCAATTGGCATATCTAGGATCCTGCGTCGCCTGATCCTGCAGCGTCTTGGGAAATTTATGGAGGCTGCAGTACTAGGGATCAGATACATGAATCTGTTGCATGGAGGGGGGCTGAGCCTGCAGTGTCCATACTGTGGACAGTCCATCCTCAGTGCATGATCAGCATCTTGCTAGTTAGAATGCTATTGGCTGTGCAGCCGACAATGGGGCTGATCACAGTCAATTACAGTATAGCATCTATAGCTGTGTGAATTCCAGTATGTATACTGTGACGTTATGCGAGGCACCACAATGGACAGACAATACTTGTCGCCCCGCATGCGATCATTTTCAGGAGACTAACGGGAGTCCGACCCGGGTTTTGATGGCCACCGTGGCAGAGCTGGTCCACTCAAACCCCTCTCCACCTGCATTTAATGACCAGGAAGTGAACAGAGGAAAGCTCTATCCTGGATCTCAGAGGGAGAGAGCTGAGAGAGCTCTGTATGCTAATTTGGACTCTAAGAACAAGGTTTGCACTGTGCTTATGTTTTGTGGGTGTCGGGAACAGCTCCACACTGTATAGAGAGGAACCTGTTTGTTTGTTTGTTTAGCACCAGGCGGCGAGCTTTTGTTTTCTGTATATGTTTGTGTTTTGAATTGGCAAACCTGAAACAATAAACCTGGCAAGCCGCCAGATTTTTAAGAAACTGTCCTTCAGTTTTACTGATCCCAGTGACAGGGATCAGTAGATCTCTTAAATGCCCACTGACAGAGATGTAAACACAACGGTTCCCTGTTCCTTCTCTCTGCTAGGCAATCGTGGCTCACCAGAGGAGATCGAGTCTGCCCAAGCCGCGCCACACTCCTGCAGAGTACAGCGGGCACAAGAGCGCGCCGCCACTGGTGCGCTCCGGCCCGCTAGCCACTCACGAGCGAGCCTCCATGTATAGATGGTGATTCGTGGGACGCTGCCACATTGCAGCAGTAAATGCAGGCTGTGATGTGATGCCCCGCCCCAGGATGTGACATCATGAGGGTGGGGCTGATGATGACGCCATTGTGTGGCCCCGCCCCATGCCAATATAAGGCAACCGCGCAGCACGGACCCGGCATTCGAGTGGAAGAGAGCTACGAGTCAACATCTCCAGAAGAAGGGGAAGAAGAAGAAGAAGCAGCGGCGGGAGAAGCTAGCCGGGGAGACAGCAGCAAAAGAGCAAAAGAGCTGAAGACCCCGCAGAAGACCCCTCAGAAGACAGAAGACCCCGCAAAAGAGCCGAAGAAAGAAGAGATTTGCAAGAAGGAGGGCCCATAGGGATTTGCCGCAACACAGAATTCCCCCAAATAAACAAAGTATACAAAAAAGTGTCAAAAAAGAATTGGTAATTTATTAGATCAAACGAGAAAACGACGACAGAGGGGCCGATCGAAGAGGGCGGCGACGAAGAAGAAGAAGAAGGGGAAGAAGACCTCTACAACTGAGCATCGAGAGAAGGTGAGCTTACGGCCCAGGCACGACGCGCCAACGGAATATAACCGTACCCCGCCCCGGTGTGTTACCGCAGTAGTAGTCGGGGTGGGAGTACTACAGTGTAGGACCCCGCCCCGTAGTGTAGTGTCGGACGTAAATGACGACGTTACACCGTCGCAGGGTGCTTAGTGGTAGATATGTACCTCCGAGCGAGCACTCACCGATCGCCCGGCCTCGCGTGGTCACCGCC
>BLSH010457383.1:206686-222953 GCA_018402905.1 Glandirana rugosa | reverse complement strand
TGCGGCAAATCCCTATGGGCCCTCCTTCTTGCAAATTTCGTTTAATTGGGGAGGCAACACAGCATTCCCGACTAATATAGTCCATAGAGAATCTTAGGACCCCATTTTTCCTATTTTCGAAGAAAGAAGAGAGGGAAGAAGATGCCGGAGCTGATTTAATAAAAGATTTTAAAAAGCTGTGTAGTTTTTTTTTTTGTACACTTTTTTCCCCCAGGTAAATGGGTAGGGGTACGATGTACCCCATACTCATTTACATAGGGTGGGGGGCCCGGCATCTGGGGGCCCCCTTGTTAAAGGGGGCTTCCAGATTCCGATAAGCCCCCGCCCGCAGACCCCGACAACCAACGGCCAGGGTTGTCGGGCAGAGGCTCTTGTCCCCATCAACATGGGGACAAGGTGCTTTGGGGTGGGGGGCGCAGAGCCCCCCCCGCCCCAAAGCACCCATACTCCCCATGTTGAGGGCATGCGGCCTGGTACGGTCCAGGAGGGGGGGGCGCTTGCTCGTCCCCACCCCCTTTCCTGGCCTGCCAGGCTGCGTGCTTGGATAAGAGTTTGGTAAGGATTTTGGGGGGGGACCCTACGCCGTTTTTTTCGGCGTGGGTGCTCCTCTTAAAATCCATGCCAGATCGAAGAGCCTGGTATGCTCTTGGGGGGGGGAACCCCACGCAAATTTTTTGCGGGGGTTCCCCTTTAAGGCACCTAGCACACAAGTTGCGCCGCAAGTCGGATCACTGTGATCCGACTTCTGGTTCGGCTTCTATTCAAATCAATGGGCTCCCATAGGGAACCATTGATTTTGAATAGAACGCCATACAACTTTAAGCAACGTTATTGAGCGTTTTGCCGGTTCGGCGTCAAAAACGCCATGACGCTGCAGCTTCAGAACGCACTGGTCCCGCGTTCTAGCTACAGCTCACTAACGCCGACGCCCTCTACTGCTCAAAAACGTCAGCGTTTTAGAGGGCCATTGAATAACATGGAGCGCAGCAAAAACCGCCCAAAAAGGTAGCATAACAAAACGCCCGTGTTTATGAGGCCTAAGAATGCTAGAACGTGCAATATTTTCATGTCTTGTTAAAATATTTTTTTCTTTGTCACTTTCACTTGTTGCAGTACATCTCACAAAAATATTTCCCCAAACTCACACAGTTGGATTTACAAAACAATACCATTATTGATGTAAATTTAAAATGAGTCACAATGTTGTGTGTTTTTTATTATTATTTACATGATCCTAATTAGAGCCCAAAGAATGTGATATGTGTACCAACATCAGAAATAAAAATGTCATTCCCAAAAATCAGAGGGTAGCATCACTATTCTACACTCACACACCAAGACCCACCATATATCACAGAATAAATCAAGAAGAATAACTCCTGACTAATGTAATTCCACCACCAAATGTACAAAGAAATGCAGTATATTTGTGTAGGAGAGCTCCACATCTAGCAGCCCAGTGGCTCACAAGGTAGCACGTCTACCTAGCAGCGCTGGGTTTCTGGTTTGGAATCCCAAACATGCCATTTCATGTAGAGACGCTGTTTGTTCTCCCTATGTTGTTAAACATAACTCCCGACTCAGGACCTTACCTAAATGATGTATTAAATCTAGTTGCATACAAAAGTATTTGGTTTTGCACACATGCAAGTTCTTCAAGTTCTTGAGTAGAAAGTGTAATGGAGGGGAGAGAAAAGAAAAACCCTCTAAAAAAAAAAAAAAAACGTAAAAAAATCCCTTCTCCAAAGCTGAAATTCAGGGGTCTACCAATTATTTTGAGGACTAGGTAAGCCATTAAATATGCCAATTAAATGTAAATTCTCTCTAAGCATCAAATTAAGAAAAAAATACCCCAAAATCATTTTTTAATCAAAATTTGGCATGGGGTCCCCCCAAAATCCATACCAGACCCTTTGGGTCTGACATAGATTTTAAGGGACAAGCGAGTGCCCCTCCTCCTGAACCATACCAAGCCACATGCCCTCAACATGGGGGGTGGGTGCTTTGGGGCAGAGGGGCTCTGTGCCCCCACCCCAAATCACCTTGTCCCCATGTTGATGGGGACAAGGGCCTCTTCCCGACAACCCTGGCGGGTGGTTGTTGGGGTCTGTGGGTGGGGGGCTTATCAGAATCCGGAAGCCCCCTTTAACAAGGGGGCCCCCAGATCCCGTCCCCCTATGTGAAATGGGTATCAGGTACATTGTACCCCTACCCATTCACCAAAAAAGCTGTGAAATATAAAAAAATCCTTTATTGTAAAATAGCTCTGAGCCGTCTTCTTCCCTGTGTTGTCTCTCCCGCCACCATCTTCTCCTGCTTCTCTGTTCTTCCTTGCTGCCATCTTCTACCGCTGCTCTGTTCTTCCTCGCCGTCATCTTCCCCTGATGTTGTATCTTCTGCTGTCATCTTCTGTTGCCTCCTTCTCCTGCCGCTGTCTCTCCCCACCGCCTTCTCCCTCTGCTGTGTAGCCGATATAAAAAAAGGGGGGCAGGTTCTCTGGGTGACATCATCGGATGGCCACACCCCATGGCTATGTAAGGGATGCCAGACAGCGGGTGATAACACAATGAAGGAAGACGGCAGCGCAGAAGAACACATCGGAGGGACAAGGCGGCAAGAGAGACAGTGGAAGGAGAAGACGGCGACAGAAGACGGTGGCGGAAGATACAGCACCAAGGGAAAATGGCGGTGAGTAAGTTTGACTTGAACATCGGGCGTTCGCCCGTTTGCAATAATTAGAACATTATGGGGCATTCACAACAAAATTATGCAGTGCGAGACTGCAGGAGTGACACCCGCTGATTGGTCAAAGCATGCACATGACCTGCATGCTTTGGCCAATCACAGCATACTCTGCTGTGAGAGCCATGATTGGCCAAATCATGGCTCAGGGGTCTCAGTCCACGCCCCCCACTATATAAGGCCACTTAAATAGCGGCCGTATGTAGTGTGTGAAAGTGGAGAATTGAGCTAGTTTAACGATGCGCTCCACAATCTGGGGACCTGGCAAAGTCTCCAGCTGTAGCCATTTCCTGGAAAGATGAACCAGGTCAAACATCTGCAAACGGGGTGGCTTGTCGGTGCAGTAGGTCCACTGATGCACGCGTTGGGCCTGGACTGCCATGGTGAACCCCAGGCGTGCAAGTATCTCTGCCTTTAGAGTCTCATAGTCCTGGGCCTTATCTGTCAAGAATGTTCCTATCAGTCCTGCCCACTGTTCTTTTGGCCATCCTTTGTGAAGAGCGACTCTTTCAAAGGTCTGAGGTGAGGTTTGACTATACACGTTATCCACTATTTGTTTATACTTATGTGGTAGCGTGGTCTAAAGTAGGGTTTATTTGAACCAAGTATCGCCCGTCCATTATGGAGCCCTGCATAACGTCACAATATATATATATTAGGTATGGGCCGAACACCACCCGGTTCGGTTTGCACCAGAACATGAGAACAGTCAAAAAGTTCAGGGGGAACATCTGAACACCATTAAAGTCTATGGGACCCGAATATGAAAAATTAAAAGTGCTCATTTTAAAGGCATATATGCAATGTTATTGCCCTAAAAAGTGTATGGGGAGCCGGGTCCTGCAGTAGTTTTTAAATCAATCGTTTTTTCAGGAGCAGTGATTTTAATAATGCGTGAAAAGTGAAAAAAAAAAAAGAAAAATGACTTTAAATATTGTGCCTGGGGGGTGTCCTTGGTCTGTGTGTAAAAGGGTGCATCTCTAAGAGGTGTAGAAAATTACATTTCCATAGGAAAAATTGTCATTTAAAATTGCGGTTGTAATGTATTGCCGGTTCCTGGCAATATACAAAAACTAACAGAAAAAAAGTGCATGGGGTCCCCCCCCCCAGTCCAAACCAGGCTCTTCGGGTCTGGTTTGGATATTAAGAGGAACCCCGCGCCAAATTAAAAAAAACTTTGACATGGGGCCCCCCTAAAATCCAAATCAGACCCTAATCCGAGCATGCAGCCCTGGCCGGTTAGGATGGGGGGGGGGCGAACCATGAACCGTACCAGGCTACATGCCCTCAAAAAGGGGAGTATGTGTGCTTTGGGGGAGGGGAGCTCTGCCTCCCCACCTCAAAGCACCTTGTCCCCATGTTGATGGGGACAAGAGCCTCTTCCCCACAAGCCTGGCCGGTGCTTGTGGGGATCTGCGGGCGGGGGGCTTGTCGGAATCTGGAAGCCCCCTTTAATTAGGGGGTCCCCAGATCCCGCCGCCCCTATGTGAATAGGTCTGGGGTATATTGTACCCCTACCCATTCACCAAAAAAGGAGTGTAGTGTAAAAAAAAAACCAGGAGGCAGTTTTTGACAAGTCCTTTATTTTGTAAAATTGCTCTTTCTTTTTTCTTCTTTCTTCCTCCATCTTCTCCTGGCCTGGTCCTTCTTCTGGTCTTCTGCATCTTCTTTTAGTCTTCAATCTTCATCTTCATCTTCTTTCTTATTTCACCGCCGCCGCTCTCTCTGCTGGCACAGCCTGGCCCCTGCGCGTCTTGCCGAATGGGCGGTCTTCACAATGACAGTACTGAGTGAACCCACCCCCGTATGACATCATGTGATGCCAGAGGGGGTGGGTCACCCATTTACGTCACTGGGTGGCCCCGCCCATCTTATAAAAGTACTGTCATTGTGAAGGCCGCCCATTCTGCAAGATGCACAGGGGCCGGACTGCAGCAGCGGAGAGAGCGGCAGTGGGGAAAGAAGATGAAGATTGAAGATGAAGAGAGGATGATTAAAAGAAGAAGCAGAAGACCAGAAGAAGGACCGTGCCAGGAGAAGATGGAGGGAGAAAGGAGAAAGAGCTATTTTGCAAAATAAAGGACTTGTCAAAAACTGCCTTGTTTTTTTTTACGCTACACTCCTTTTTTGGTGAATGGGTAGGGGTACAATGTACCCCAAAACCTATTCACATAGGGGGGTCGGGATCTGGGGGCCCCCTTATTAAAGGGGGCTTCCAGATTCTGATAAGCCCCCTGCCCGCAGACCACTGGCCAGGGTTGTGGGGATGAGGACCTTCTCCCCATCAACATGGGGACAAGGTGCTTTGGGGGCGACCTCAAAGCATCCTCCCCATGTGAGGGCATGTGGCCTGGTATGATTCCAAGGGGGGGGGGCGCTTGCTCGTCCCCACCCCCTCCTGCCATGCCAGGGCTGCATGCTCGGATAAGGGTCTGTTTGGATCTTGGGGGGGCCCCATGCCATTTTTTTAAAAAAATTGGCACGGGGTTCCCCTTAAAATCCATACCAGACCCTAAGGGCTTGGTTTGGATTTTGGGGGGGACCTCACATCAATTGTTAAAAAAAAATTTGGTGCAGGGTTCCCCTTAAATTCCATACCAGACGTGAAGGTCCTGGTTTGGATTTTGGGGGGAACCGCATGTATTTTTTTTTCTTAATTGTGGCGCGGGTCCTGCTGTTGTAAATTAGTTTAACCGCTTAAGCCCCGGAGCCCTTTTTTACACTTGTTGTTTACAAGTTAAAATAATTTTTTTTGCTAGAAAATTACTTAGAGCCCCCAAACATTATATATTTTTTCAAACACCCTAGAGAATAGAATCCTTGCAATACTATTTGGCACACGGTATTTGTGCAGCGGTCTTTCAATTTTTGAGTTAAAAAAATAAGACAACAGTAAGTTAGCCCAATTTTTTGTATATTGGGAAAGAGGAGGTTATGCCGAGTAAATAGATACCATACATGTTAGGGTTGAAAATTGCGCACACTTGCGGAATGGCGACAAACTCCGGTACGTAAAAATCTCCATAGGCAACTTTTTAAATTTTTTTAACGGTTACCAGGTTAGAGGTGCAAAGGAGGTCTTTTGCTAAAATTACTGCTCACACTCTGGCGATCGCAGCGATACCTCACTTCATTTTCATATGCAGGCATGACTTGCGTATGCGTTTTCTTTGCTGCGCGAGCTCGCAGTTACGGTGGTGCTTTAATTTTTTTTTTACATTTTTTAATCAATTTTATTTATCTTTTTTTTTTTAACACTGTTTAGAAAAAAAATCTAATCACTTTTATTGCTATCACAAGGAATGTAAACATCCCTTGTGATAGTAGTATATGGTGACAGGTACTCTTTATGGAGGGATGAGAGGTCTAAATCAGAGAAGACCTGGGACGTAGACCCACTCGTTATGCTCTGGGAAGCTTGCATGATAGTTGGCCTGCCTATGTGTTCAAAAATCCGCTGGGAGGTAAACTGCTTCCTGAATTTGCTGGTGATCTTCCATCCCAGACTTTATGGGTTTCACATCTCTCAATAGCATACTGCTGATAAGGAGAGTTCCTCCCTAGAGCTTAATATAGGCAACTGCTGCCCTGTTGGTCAACTGACTACCCTCCTTGGCTGGGAATCCATTTGCCTTGACCGACAGTCCCTCACAGTGTGCCTCCCAGGTTGTTTTGCTGATATGATTTGTGACAATGATCCAGTGTAATGGTTCAAAAGGTCCGTGACTTCCTCAAGGTCTTTCCATCAGCATGGACCGCTACTCATACTGAGTGAAACTGTTCGCAACTGTGCTCGATCCTGTGTCCCCCCTTGCACTAAGAATCCTAGTTGAAACTTGCGCAGGTGCCCATGCTCCCAAGGAATTGGTATGCATGAAGACGTTGGGCCCAGAAGACTGAGGCACTAAGAAGCCATCAAACAAGTGAAGGTAGCTGTCCTCAGAATTCTCTTCCTGACTGTCACCACTTTCTCCGATGGAAGCAAAACAGAGGAACTAGCAGAGCACCCCCAGGTACACTAACTTTTAGGTTGGAGAAAGTCAGATTCTCTTTCCCCTTTTTTTTATTGAAGTTGATAACCCAGCCATATCTCTGCAGGTGCAACAGCAATTGTTCCAGTCCCCTGGGTAGAAGAAGAATGATGTCCAGGTAGTGACAAACCAGGAGACCCTGTTCTCTGAGTGGAGCTGACACGGCACTGAGACCCTTGCCAACATTCTCAGAGATATTTATAGGCCACAAGGTAGGCTGTTAAAGTGGAGATGTGTGGTACTCTGACATCAGGAACATGTCAGTGGGCAGCCCTTGGACTCGCCCAGACCATCCCGAACTCCTGTCACAAGGTCCGATCTTCCATCCTTCTTCATGGTCACTGGCTTTATTGGCATGACTATTGCATCTAGAGTCTTGAAAGACAGAGGAGTTTTTGATTCTGTCATTGCTACTCTTTTAAGAGTTTGGAAAGCTAATTGAAAATTAAAAGAAAAGGACAAAGGTCCTTATGGGTCAGACTTTAAAATCACTCTAGACTTGACATTTTTATAAAAGTATAAACTTTATTGATACAAAATGTTTCTTTCAAAAAAAGCAGACAACATGAATTTTTAAAATTTTTTTTTAACAATATGAACACTATACACATGTAGAAAAAGATGGTTGTTACGTCATGAGCCCATGTGCACCAAAGTGTTTTGCTAATTTGCTTCTTTAGACACACATAGGGGTAGTTTGGAAGAAAAAAAGGTCTCACAGTAACAGGAGGCATGCATGTAGAGGAAGATTCCCTGGCCAGACATCAGAGTAGCCGAATAGAATAAATAAACAGTATTTGCAGCGCAGTCAGAGACAGTTGGGTGAACCCTGTCTGTGTAACTGGGATGTTGCATAAGACAGGAGACCAAAGAATACAAGCAAGGAATTTTTAAAAAAAATAATATTTAAAAATAAAAATAAAAACCGGGAATGAGAACCATAGCAAATGGACAGTCACTGTGGCACTGACGGGGCTGCACCTCTGGGAAGTAACCGAGCTTCTGTAGTGAACAACAAAGAACAAGAAGTGCGCCTCTAAGTGCAGTATTAGTAAGAGAACATTTATTAAAACAGTATAAAAACTACTCACAATGGTAGTATGCAGGTAGGTGTTGCAGTGTAAGCCACTGCTGGCTGTATGGGAGTCCTTGAGGACGTGCTGCTGGGATGGGGATGGGACTGCCTGGTGGTGGTGTGGTGGGAAGGAAGCGTCGGTGGCTCCCAGCGTCTCCTTCTCCTGGCCACTGGTGGAAGATCTGTTCAGTCCGTGCAGTTTGGTCCGTGCAGTCGGTAACCTCACATCCGGTTGGCAGCTGGAGAGTGTATGGTCCGGCTCTCCAGCTGCCAACCGGATGTGAGGTTATCGACTGCACGGACCGAACTGCACGGACCGAACGGATCTTCCACCAGTGGCCAGGAGTATTCATAGAACTGCATTAGTATAACTAGTTAATCAGGAATGCCATACAAGGCACCATCCATTTAAGCACAGCAAAACCCCCTCAATTTGTGGTAAACAGACACGGATCAGGGCAATATACTATTCAATCATTAAGAAACACCAATGTGTATGTCTACATAATGGCTAGTGTCTGGAGAGGTACAATTTCCTAATATTACGGATGTGGCCATAGGAGTGAATACTTCTTTGCTAATTAGTTAGGAAGGCTACTTTAAGGAAGATTTACCACAGGATCTGGAAATCTTATATTGTTTGGTGTGAAGAAAATAGGTCTCATCATTGCAAGTATGTTGTGTGCCATATTTTAGCCTTTTTCCCCAAAGAGTTGATCTGTGGCAGGCCTTGAGTTCTATCAAAGGGCAGATTTTGGCCTTGGCAGTTTTTTTCCAAAAGCCATCATTCGGTGATGTGCCTTTGTGCAGGGTGTCATATCCATTGCTCCTCCAGTCAGACCAGCCTTGGACCTGTGGGATCTCAATTTGGTTTTCTCTGTTTCACAAAAATATCCATTTGAGTCTAATCAAGACCTTCCCTTGGTAATTTTGACCTGGAAAGCTGTGCTTCTTGTAGCTGTTACTCAGCTTGTAGAGTTTTATAACTGGTGGCTCTTTCTTGTAAAGAGACTTTTTGGTGCTCCCCCGTGACACAGTGGTACTTTGGAAAAGGGAAATGGCTAAGACTAAGGTTACAACTGAAACCCCGTAAGCCCTTGTATTACCTGTGTCACTATCAGGCATCAGGCTCGAAGACCAGTTGCTATAGCAGTTGCAGGACTACTACTGACCAGCAGGGTAGGTACACAGGTAGTCGCCCTGGCAGATGACACAGGCTCACCTGAGGTTTGGAGTCTAAGTACTAACCGGTGTTCACCGGAGCTCCTGATGGTGGAGATGGATTAAGCTGTGTGTTAGTACCAGGTCGCGGTCCTCAGGATTGCCCCACCAGGGTGTTAGCAAGCCGGGGTCCAATAGTGGATGAGCAGATAAGGATCAAACAGGAGCAGGTCAGTAAACAAGCCAAAATGTCGGTAACGAGTAGTTGCAGGTTGGGATCAGGCAGTAGAGTAGTCGAGGAACTAGCCAAGGGTCGACGACAAATGGTAGCAAATACGGACAGCAGCAGGGAAGACAAGAGCAAGGCACTGGCTGAGAAAGCACAATAACCTGGCAAAGAGGAAGTGCAATGACAAGGCTTATATAGGAAGTTCATGGGAGGAGCAAGGAGTTCAAGGTTCAACAGCAATCAAGAAGACATAAGGCAGAGTTGTCCAAGGGATCGGGCAGAATATCCAACAGATCAGATAGGGCACTGTCCAGCATCCCAGATAGCTCAGTGAGAAGAATAAATGCCAGATGCAGAAGAGGTCCCAGGTTCGATTCCAGGTGCTGACAACCTGTATGTCACCTGTAACAATAAAATGTACTACTTTTGGAAGATCGAGTTTCTGGCTTTTCCCTTTTCCATGCTGTGTCCTGGTGCAAGAAAGACACCATAATCCAGCGCACTGACTGCTCTCTCCCTTGGGGAATCATACCTGGTGTTATTTCTTTCTTCGCAAGGTAGTACTTTGACCTAAGCCACCTTTTGCAGAAAAGTTTTTTGACTTTTCATCTGAACCAGGACATTGTATTGCCTTCCTTTTGTCCCAGACTAAGTCAATGTGGGGCAAGGTATGCCACACGTTGGATGTGGCTCAGGCTGTCAGGAAGTCAACTGCAGTGGATTCCCACTTTGTAAAGTCTGTGAGCCCAAAGGAGGTTCACAAGGCTTCCAAGTCTGTTTGAAAGAAAGGGATCCCCCCTTCCAGGTGATGGTTCATTCTACTGGGAGAGTTGATGCTTCCTGGGCTTCTGTGTCTCAAGTTTGTAAGACCACTACCTAGTCTTCAGTACATGCTTTTACAAAGTTTTACCAGGTGGGTGTGTCCCGTGATGTACAATAAAGAAAACTGGATTTTTTTCTTACCTGTAAAATCCATTTCTTGAAGTACATTATGCGGCACAGAAATCCCTCCCCTCTGTATTGTGGTTTACGGCTTGCTATAAAACTTCCTACAGGGGAGGGGTTATGCCAAGGAGGGGACTTCTGTCTTTTCTTGCCAGTGTCCAATCACCTCTAGGTGGCTTATAACCCTCACAATGGAGCCTGGTACACACGGGCGTCTTTAACGCCATGTTTTTGAGCTGCTTTTACAACTTTGTTGTCTGGTATGCATTTTAAGAGGAACCCCCATGCCAAAAAAATGGCGTAGGGCCCCCCAAAATCCATACCAGACCCTTATCTGAGCATGCAGCCTGGCAGGCCAGGAAAGGGGGTGGGGACGAGTGAGCACCCCCCTCCTGAACCATACCTGGCCGCATGCCCTCAACACGGCCCTGTGCCCCCCACCCCAAAGCACCTTGTACCCATGTTTATGAGGACAAGGGCCTCTTCCCTACAACCCTGGCCGTTGGTTGTTGGGATCTGCGGGTGGGGGACTTATCGGAATCTGGAAGCCCCCTTTAACTAGATCCCGGCCCCCCCGCCATATGTGAATGAGTATGGGTTACATCGTCATCTGAAAGCACTGCCCCTTATGATGCCACAGGGCAGGGTTGTGGCATCATAAGGGCCAGGCTTCCGGGTGACATCAGCGGGTGGCGCCGCCCCATGACAATATAAGCCATTCCGCACCATGGACCCGGCATTTGAGTAGGAGAGAGCGACGAGTCAACATGGGAAGAAGAGAAGAGGGAGAAGGCAGCAGAGAAGACAGCGGCAAAAGAGCAGAAGACAGAAGACCAGCAGAAGATAGAAGACCCCTCAGAAGAAAGAAGGACCCCGCAAAAGAGCAGAAGAAAGAAGAGCCGGAGAGAGGAGAAGATGCCGGAGTTGATTTAATAAAGTATTTTAAAAAGCTGTGTAGTGTGTTTCTTTGACACCTTTTTTTTTTAGGTGAATGGGTAGGGGTATGATGTGCCCCATACTCATTCACATAGGGTGCGGGGCCGGGATCTTGGGGCCCTCTTGTTAAAGGGGGCTTCCAGATTCTGATAAGCCCCCTCCTGCAGACCCCGACAACTAACTGCCACGGTTGTCGGGAAGAGGCCCTTGTCCTCATCAACATGGGGACAAGGTGCTTTGGGGTGGGGGGTGCAGGGCCCCCCTGCCCCAAAGCACCCACCACTCCGTGTTGAGGGCATGCAGCCTGGTATGGTCCAGGAAGGGGGATGCTCGCTCATCCCCATCTCCTTTCCTGGCCTGCCAGGCTGCGTGATCGGATAAGGGTCTGGTATGGATCTTGGGGGGACCCTACGCCATTTTTTCGGTGTGGGGGTTCTCCTTAAAATCCATACCAGACCGAAAGGTCTGGTACCTCTTGGGGGGAGCCCCATGCAATTTTTTTTTTCATTTTTTGCTGGGAGGGGGGTTCCCCTTCAAGGTACTCAGTACACAAGTCGCACCGCAAGTCAGATCATCATGATCCGACTTCTGGTGCGACTTCTATTTAAATCAATGGGCTCCCATAGGGAACCATTGATTTTGAATAGAGGCAGAGAAATGCCGCTGAAAGCTAGCGCGGAAAAACGTGCATTGACGTCGATGCATATGCTGATAAAATCACGTTTTTAACACACTTTTTTCCTGGCGTCGGTACCAACGTTACAGCTCATTTTTTCAAAAGCCCTTGTGTATGAGGCCTAAGGATTAATAAAACTGCTCTGTGTCCTGTGATTTTACAGGTAAGACAAAAATATTTTTTTTGGTAAGATATTCCTTAAGGGTTAACAACTTCTAAAGGGATGCATACAGCTTTCGTCATCAGAATAATACGATTTTACCAGGTAATTATAATGAGCACAGACCCTTCTATTTAGGAATCAGTTTGGAAAGGACATGGCAAAGCAAACAGCATTTTCTTGAGAACAGAAAAAGATAGGAATCTGCAACCAGGTTTGTTAAAAAGATATATAAATCAAGGTACTGTATATAGATTTTTTTGTTTGTTTTTTTCATAACACAGAGTTACTCTTAAAATTACACAACTAGGTAAATGTCAAAATGAGAACTTACCATTTCTTTCAGTCTTTTATTATAGTTTTAAAATAATCCAATTATGTATATCCCATAGCAAATGTTCTACTTTACAGTAATAGAAAAATTCATTTAAAATGATCAAGTACAAAAGCGACTATGACCTAAGGCTACATATGTAATTATTAGAGCTAAATTAGCATCAAATTAATAACACTACAAATTCAAAAAACAAAAGTTAGAAAGAAAAAAAAAGGTACTTTTCTTTTAGAGAATGAATTTCATACAAACAAATGAAAGCGTGTTTTCCCGAAAAGGTTATTTGTTCTCCAAGCCTTGGTTTATTGTTTGCTGAATATACATTTTTCATGATTTTGTAGCATCAGTATCAGCCATTTGCTTAGCTTATTCTCATTTACACAAAGATAAAAGGGTTCACATAGCTCTAATATAGCCACAAAAAAGAACTATAACTAAGTATAAGAGCTGTAGATGAACCCCTTTCTCCCATATATCATTTTGAGAGGAATTCAAAAAAGCTCCTATGGCACCTTGCTGTTGGTAAGGCCCTTTAAAATGGCCTGTGCCAGATTAACCACTTTCTGCCTGCCCACAGTACATTTATTGCTAGCGGGAAGCAACTGTAGGCACAGTTGCAGCACACTGGCACGCCCCATAGGGCAAGCAACAGCTCAACCAGTTACCGCTGCGTCCCTAAACACCCCCCTTAGTAGTATAGTGTCACTGTGAGGCAGAGCTATATGCTGACATCACACCTCCACTTCCATTTTTGCAACTGGCAGTTATCTGAGTAAATGCAATGTACATGTTTTTACTACTTGGCATCTGGATTTTTAAAATTGTTTTTATGTGATTATTATGCATCAGTAATACATTACTGGATGGATGGAGCTAGGTGTCTATAGAGTGAAAGCTGAGACTGTTATAATACAAAGTGTGACTTGCTGCACTGGCAACTAATGAGCTGGTGAGTGTGGTCTTACTCTCAGTTGTATATGTGATGTACCCTTTTTTGGATGGTAAAAAAACTCTTTAGACAGAGACCCACACCAGTCTCTCTTGTGACAGATCATCAGAGTGCAAGTGGCCAGAGTATCAGCTAATCCTGTCCTATGTGTTTCGTCATCAACACTGCTTCTGGAGAGACAAGAACAAAGCTGGGGATTTATGCCCATGTGAAATTTAGGAAAATCCCTGTTAATTATCAAATGCACCTGCCTATAATTTGAAGGCCATAATCTTTGGTGAGTGCAATTTGGCAAGATGCCTTGTCCAAAAACATGTCACATAATTAGAGCTGAGCGAACCCGAACTGTAAAGTTCGGGTCCGTACCGAACTTTTGGGTGTCCGGGACCCGGACCTGAACCCGGACTTTTCAAAAAAAGGTTCGGGTTCGGGGTTCTGGTAATTTTACTAAAAGTTCTGAAAATTGCTGTAAAAAAGTCCTGGAAAGTCCTAGATGTCTGCAAAAAGAAGGAAAATGGGGGTAAGGGTCGGACAAGTGCCCTACAAAGAAATGGGGACAGGGAAATAACTTAAAAGCATTTTTAAACAAAAATCACATAAAAAAAATCAAAAATGGAGGTGGATGTGGACCATCTTCAAACTGTGTGTGAAAAGTATTAATTAGCGGGAGAAGCCATATCACTGTTCTAAAATCATCTTCAAACTGTGTGAAAAAAGTATAAATTAGCCGGGAAAACCCATATCACTGTTCTACAATCATCTGAAAACTGTGTGTGAAACTTAAACAATAGCCGGGAGAAGCCATATCCCTGTTCTAAAATCATCTGCAAACTGTGTGTGAAACTTAAACAATAGCCGGGAGAAGCCATATACCTGTTCTAAAATCATCAGCAAACTGTGTGTGAAACTTAAACAATAGCCGGGAGAAGCCATACCCCTGTTCTAAAATCATCAGCAAACTGTGTGTGAAACTTAAACAATAGCTGGGAGAAGCCATATCTCTGTTCTAAAATCATCTGCAAACTGTGTGAAACTTAAACAATAGCCAGGATAAGCTATATCCCTGTTCTAAAATCATCGGAAAACTGTGTGTGAAACTTAAACAATAGCAGGTAGAAGCCATATCCCTGTTCTAAAATCATCTGAAAACTGTGTGTGAAACTTAAACAATAGCAGGTAGAAGTCATATCCCTGTTTTTAGAACAGGGATATGGCTTCTACCTGCTATTGTTTAAGTTTCACACACAGTTTTCAGATGATTGTAGAACAGTGATATGGCTTCTCCCGCTAATTAATACATTTCACACACAGTTTGAAGATGGTCCACATCCACCTCCATTTTTGATTTTTTTATGTGATTTTTGTTTAAAAATGCTTTTAAGTTATTTCCCTGTCCCCATTTCTTTATAGGGCACTTATCCGACCCTTACACCCATGTCCCTCCTTTTGCAGACCTCTAGGACTTTCCAGGACTTTTTTACAGCCATTTTAGTGCCTAAAAGTTCAGGTCCCCATTGATTTCAATGGGGTTCAGGGTCCGGGTCAAAGTTCAGGTTCTGTCCGGACCCGAACCTGGACGTTGTCCCGAAGTTCGGCCGAACCAGCAGAACCCGAACTTCTAGAGGTTCGATCAACTCTACACATAATACCTTGTGAGACCCTAGTCTCATAAGGTGTTGTGTGACATTTTTTGACAAGGCTTTACTTTGTTGCCACCTATTATTAATGGATGTGGACAATTTTTTTGACATGCATCTCATTTGCTGGATATCTCGAAATAAGGACTTTTAACATTTTTTTTTACATGGTGTCATTATGATATTGATATTATAAGTAGAGTTGAGAGAACCGGGACTGTAAAGTTCGGGTCCGTACCAGACTTTAGGGTCTCCGTGTCCCGAACCCAGACATTTAAGAAAAAGTCTGAGTTTGGGATTCGGGTATGTTTTCGAGCCTTTTGAATAGCTGCAGGGCAGCCAATCAACAAGTGTTTCACTCGTTTGCCCTTACAAGCAATCACAGCCATGCCTACTAATGGCATGGCTGTGATTGGCCAGTACATCACGTGACCCAGCCTTGATATAAGCTGGAGTCACGTAGCGCTTCATGTCACATGCTCTAAGGCTAGTGTAGGGAGAAGATGCTGCTGCCGCCGCTGTGAGGTATACATTAGCGTTATAAAATCATCTCATAATGGTATAGGGAGAGGTTCCTGCCACCGCTGTGAGGGATAGATTAGCATTATAAAATCATCTCATACTGGTATAGGGAGAGGTTCCTGCTGCTGGTGTGAGGGTTAGATTAGCGTTATAAAGTCATCTCATACTGGTATAGGGAGAGGTTCTTGCTGCTGCTCTGAGGGACAGATTACCATTATAAAATCATCTCATACTGGTATAGGGAGAGGTTCCTGCTGCTGGTGTGAGGGACAGATTACCGTTATAAAATCATTTCATAATGGTATAGGGAGAGGTTCCTGCCACCGCTGTGAGGGATAGATTAGCATTATAAAATCATCTCATACTGGTATAGGGAGAGGCTCCTGCTGCTGGTGTGAGGGTTAGATTAGCGTTATAAAATCATCTCATACTGGTATAGGGAGAGGTTCCTGCTGCTGCTCTGAGGGACAGATTACCGTTATAAAATCATCTCATACTGGTATAGGGAGAGGTTCCTGCTGCTGGTGTAAGGGACAGATTATCGTTCTAAAATCATCTCATACTGGAGTAGGGAGAGGTTCCTGGTGGTGCTGTGAGGGACAGATTAGCATTCTAAAATCATCTCATACTGGTGTAGGGATGTGGTCGTCGTCCTTGGAGAGGGATATGGTCATACTCTACTAAAATATTGCCATTAGACAGGGAGTCTCGTCGTCGTCCTTGGAGAGGGATATGGTCATACTCTACTAAAATATTGCGATTAGATTGGGAGTGTGGTCGTCGTCCTCGGAGAGGGATATGGTCATACTCTACTAAAATATTACGATTAGATAGGGAGTGTCGCCACCGTCCTTGGAGAGGGATATGGTA
>BLSH010457383.1:173867-199909 GCA_018402905.1 Glandirana rugosa | reverse complement strand
TTTATTTTCCCTATCCCCATTTATTTGTAGGGCACTTGCTCTAGTTTGAAGATGATTTTAGAACAGTTATATGGCTTCTACCGTTAATTAATACTTTTCAGACACAGTTTGAAGATGAACCACATTCATCTCCATTTTTGCATTTTTTATGTTTTTATTTTTTTAAAAATATTTAAAGTTATTTCCCTGTCCCCATTTTTTTGTAGGGCACTTGCCCTACCCTTACCCCCATTTTACTTCCTTTTGCAGCCCTCTGGGGCTTTCCAGGACTTTCCTACAGCCATTTTTGTGCCTAAAAGTTCGGGTCCCCATTGATTTCAATGGGGTTCGTTGTCCGTGCGATCGTTCGGGTTCCGTCCGGACCCGGACCCGGACTTTGTCCCGAAGTTCGGACGGACCAGCAGAACCCGAACTTCCAGGTGTTCGCTCAACTCTATTCACGATCACTATATCGGGTGTCTTGATCAGATTGAATATATCATTATAATTTTATGTTTGGACTCATAATATATTATTGTTTAGATTCACTATTGATTTGACATTGCAATATATGCAGTGTTTCCTTTAGCGCTACACTTTTTGGTTCATGTAGTGGTGGGTGGGCCTGAGGCGGATAGAAGTTTGGTGCATGTCCTTCCGCCACCGAGGATTGCAGGGCATTTCCCTTTGCCTCCTGTTGCCTCCTCCTCCTACTGCGCTTCCTTCTCCTCTACCACCTCCTCATCCGGTCAGCGTAACACCTTCACCACCAACTTTAACACATCCGGCGGAAATGACAGCAGGCTGTTTTAAAACTGATATGTTTGGGGGATAAACCCCACACTGCGCAGCAGCTGTGGACAGGCATTGAACAACGGACCGATGAGTGGTTGTTGCCACTGAGCCTCAAGCCCGGTCTGGTGGTGTGCGATAATGGGCGAAATCTCGTAGCAGCTCTGGGCCTAGCCGGTTTGACGCACACCCCTTGCCTGGCGCATGTGCTGAATTTGGTGCTGGAGAAATTTCTAAAAAATTACCCGGTTATGTCAGAGCTGCTGCAGAAAGTGCGGGCCCTCTGTGCGCGCTTTCGGCGTTCTTACCCTGCTGCTGCTTGCCTGTCTGCGCTGCAGCGGAACTTCGGCCTTCCTGCTCTCCGCCTCCTATGCGACGTGCCCACAAGGTGGAACTCCACCTTGCACATGCTGGAGAGACTGTGCGAGCAGCAGCAAGCAATAGTGGAGTTTCAGCGGCAGCATGCACGGGTCATTCGCTCTGCGGAACAGCACCACTTCACCACCAACGAGTGGGCCTCCATGCGAGACCTGTGTACCATATTGCAGTGTTTCGAGTACTCCACCAACATGGCCAGTGCCGATGACGCTGATCTCAGCGGTACTATCCCACTTCTATGTCTCCTAGAAAAATTCTTTGGGCGATGATGGAAGAGGATGTGACACAGGAGGAGGAGGAAGAGGGGTGATTTCCACGATTATCAAGCCAGTCATTCACAAGTGACTCGGAGGGTGGGTTCCTGCGCCAGCATAGGCCAGGTCAAAAATGTTCAAGTTGGGGCACAGTTCTGGAGGATGAGGAGGACGAGGATGATGATGAGGAGGAGGAGGAACCATGTTCACAGCAGGATGGCACCCATCGCAGCTTGTGGGCATCACTGGAGCTGGGCTGGGGGGATACAGAGGACACAGATGATACACCTTCCACAGAGGACAGCTTGTCTTTGCCTCTGGGCAGCCTGGTACACATGAGCGACTACATGCTGCAGTGCCTGCTCAACGACAGCCGAGTTGACCACATTGTAACTTGTGCTGATTACTGGGTGGCCACCCTGCTGGATCCCCGTTACAAGAATACGTGCCTTCCTTAATTCCCTCACTGGAGCGTGATCGGAAGATGCGCGACTACCAGCGCATGCGTAGACGCGCTGTTGAGGGCATTCCCAAATGACACCGGGGGCTCAGTGGAAGCACAAGGTGAAGGCAGAGGAGGAGGAAGAGGTCCCCAACGCAGCTATGGCACCGCCAGCACCTCAGAAGGCAGATTTAGCATGGCCGAAATGTGGAAAAGCTTTGTCAACAGCACGCCACAACAAACAGCACCACCAGCTGATAGTCAACGTGTTAGCAGGAGGCAGCATTTCAGCAACATCTGGTCTGCCCCATTCAACTTCTGGGTCTCCAAATTGGGCACATGGCCTGAGCTTGCCCTTTATGCCTTGGAGGTGCTGGCCTGCCCTGCAGCCAGTGTATTGTCTGAAGGTGTGTTTAGCACGGCAGGGGGCGTTATCACAGACAAGCGCAGCCGCCTTTCCACAGCCCACGTGGACAAGCTAACCTTTATTAAAATGAACCAGGCATGGATCCCACAAGACTTGTCTATACCTTGTGCAGAATAGCCATTTAGACTGGCCTCACACAGCCATTGGTATACTTTTTTTTTTTTTTAATATGTCTCAATATTTTGGGGGCTACCCCAATTAGAAATAAAAAACAAACAAACAAAAAACGGTGTTGACTACCTCCTCCTCCACCGCCACTTCCACCACCTACACCGCCACGGTCACGGCCTCCTCAACCTCCTACTCCACATCCACCTCCTCCTCCATTTTTTATTTTTTTAATGTGATTTTAAGTTATTTCCCTATCCACATTTGTTTGCAGGGCAATTTTCTTACTCTTACCCCCATTTTGCTTCCTTTTGCAGCCCTCTAGCCCTTTCCAGGACTTTTTTAGAGCCATTTTTGTGCCCAAAAGGTTGAGTCACCATTGACTTCGGGGTCCGGGGTCAAGTTCGTGGCTGAACTCTAACTTTTTCGCGAAGTTCGGCCGAACCCGCCGAACTCAAACATCCAGGTGTCTGCTCAACTCTAATTATAAGGTTTATTGCACAAAAAATGGTTGTAAACCTCCAACATGAAAAACTAACAAAGCACATCCTTCTATAGTGTGTACTTGCCTCTATCCAAAGCATGGAGTGTCTTTTCTCTTTCTCAATGCCAAGAAATAGAAGAGGATGGAGGAGGATAGTTCAAGCACACAGCCTGTGAATGATAGCCTCAGCTGTGCATGTTTCCCTATGAGACTGTATAGAGGGGAGTGTGCCCATTCTCTCCATTCAAGTCTCAGATTACACTCAGCTCCCTGCTCTATGCTGTGCAATGTCTGACATCAGATCCCCGCCCCTGCCTCCTGGAGTTCAGAAATGCTGTCTAAATTCTGTACTTTAAATGGCTGCAGATGAGAGAGGGCAGTGGATAAACAGGTACAACTTATGTAGGAGGATTTGTTTCAACTCTGTGTATCACTTGAGCTTAGTCACTTCACTGGGTATATATAAGGGTTTGCAACCACTTTAGCTTTATTTAATTTTAAGTGAATTGTTTACACAATAGGACTTTCATTATTTGATTAACACTTCTTTTATGTTCATCTGTTTAGCACCTATGTATATATGTATATATATTGTGTTTAAGTGCTGCCTAGGCATGCTCATATTTTTTTGAAATTGATATTTGAGGCCTCTTTCACACATAGTGCGGGGTCATGTTTTTTTTTTTTCTGCACTGGATCAAGCAGTTCACCACTAAGGCACATAGAAAACATTTTTTATATGCCCAGTGCACATCGCAACACAGCCAGGAGGCGCAGTGCAGTGAGCTTCATTAAATTGCAGAGCATTGTATTGCAGCACACTGGTAGGAACTGCATATCACTGCACCAAAGCACAGTGCATCACCCTGCTATTAGAGACATGAATGAAGTGTCAGTTTTTGATGCTTCAAATAAAGTTCAGAAAGAAATATGCATCACAGGGGTGTCGGGTGGGATAGTGCCAATAGGGCCACTTGCATAGCAAATTTTTCGTTGGTTTAACAGGAACTGGTAAAATTTCACTCTGTGTATGGCCAGCCTATGGCTTAGCAAGGTTTATGCATACGCAGCTTAGTAAATAAGCTCAGTATATATAAACTTTTCATTCTTAGAAGCTGTACTACAGCCACAGATGTGCACACAGGGTGTGCCGAGTGTGTCGGGTGTGAAGGCAAAGCTACTGACAGAAAGAGCCACAAACAAAGAACAACTGAAGACAGCTGCAGTTAGAGCCTGGCAAAGTATCAGAAAGGAGGAAACCCAGTCTTTGGTAATGTCCATGGGTTCCAGACTTCATGCAGTCATTGTCAGTAAAGGGCTCTCAACAAAATATTAAAAATTACCATTTTATCTATAATTATAAATATTTGTCCAATTACATTTGAGCCCCTGAAAATGGTGGTGGTGGGGGGGGGGGGGGGCTGTGTATAAAAATGGTTGCAGTTCCTGAAATCCTAAAATGTGTACTTAATATTTATGTTCAACCCATTGAATTAAAGCTGAAAGTCTGCACTTCAAAGTCATTTGGAATGTTTTGTTTTAATTTTATTCTGGTGGTATACAAATTCAAAAGTATGAAAATTGCACCTGTGTCCAAATATATATGGACCTAACTGTATATACAGTATATACTGTATGTACACACACACACATGCACTTGTGTTTTTGAGCTGTAGGGTGTACTCCCTTATGCAATAGGCTGCACACACCTATGACTACAGCTTCAATGAATCAAACATGATCTGTGAATGAAGGGGTGGATCTATGAATCATCCACCCATCCTCTGTTCATAGATCCTGTTTCATTCATAGAAGCTGTAGTACAGCTTCTATGAATGGAGCAGCTGGGCACAAAGCACGGGCATAGTCAGGCTTTCTTGATGATTAGTGATATTAACCCCTGCCACACCTGAAAGACTATGGCTATAGGGTGAGGTTGGAGGAGGAACATTTTCACTAACAGAAGAGGCATCAGCACAAGGGACACATCCTACTGACTGTAAGTTATGTCACTTGTGCTGATTTTTTTGTTTTTGATTTTGCCTGCATTTAGGCTTTAAGGAACGGTGTAAAAGTAATATTTTAATCATCTGATAAAGTTAGGCTGAATAGACTTTCTGACTTCTCTATATAATTGTGGAACTTCACTGATTGACTTTACTTGTTGCCTGGAGTTGCTCTCTGATTCCATCAATTATAAAAACATAGCTAATAGATGTAAATCCTGTTCTCCATGAATTTGTATTAGACAGGTATTAATGAGTTAGGAAGTCAGCTATGTTCTGGGTTAGATTCTTTTTTATGAGACACCACACTCACAAATTCAATTCTAAATGCAAAAAAAAATCAGCTGTGTCTGCTTTTTTCCAGCTTTGTTTGTTTGTTTCTTTTTAAATCTAACACGTAACCCAAATTCAACAGAAACATATAATGAATAATTTATATAAATAGAAAAGCGCTAAACACTCAATTGTTTCGTTAACGTCAAACTGCTAATTGTCTGGAATAAGATGACACGGTATCAAGACTTATGTATTCAGAGTGAAAATGAAAAGTGATATCTTCAAAGCAGATGCCATCTATTGCTTGACAAGTAGTGCATGCTGTCTCATGGTGTTCTTCTGAAAAAAACAAAAACGTGCAGTCCGGAAATGTTGCTGTTTTATGACTTTTCTGCTACATATAGTTCTTGCTGACTTTGCAGATTTGTGTTTTCTGCCAAGAGCCAGTTAGGCTAGGTTGTTGATTTTTTTAATAAGCAATACACTAAAAGGAATCCTAAACATCCATTTATAATGAATATTGTTACAATTTTTGAAGATATTTAAGTAGTAGTAAAGCATGAATGTTTTATATTATTATATGTTTCATTGTATGCCTGAAGGTAAAAAAATCTTCAGTATACAGCTCCCCCCCCCCCCGCAGCCCTTCTAATACTTACCTGAGCTCGAACCTAAAACAGTTATGTGCTGTCCCAGCTCTCTTCCTCCTCATTGGCCCAGAGACAGCCGCGATTGGCTGCCACTGCTGTCAATCACAGCCAGTGAGGTGGGAGCAGGGGCGGGGTCGACCCCTGTTCTATGTGTCTAAGGGTCCTTTCACACACACGGACCGTTCATCAGTTCATCCGTTTTTCATCAGTTTTTTTCATCAGTTTTTTTCATCCGTTTTTTTCATCCGTTTTTTCATCTGTGGTCATCAGTTTTTCATCAGTTTTTTTTTACATCCACTACCAATGCAAAAACGGATGAAAAACTGACCGTTCGTCAGTTTACATCCGTTTTTCGTCCGATCCGTTTTTTTGACGGATGAAAAATAGGACTTTCATTGGTTCAAAAAACGGATGCTGACGGAAGCGGATGAAAATGGATGCAAATGAATGATCATCAGTTGTCATCCGTTTTTCCATAGAGATGCATTGATGTCCGTTTTTCATCCATCAACAGATGGATGAAAAACGGACAAACCGTCCGTGTGTGTGAAAGGGGCCTTACGGGCGCACCAAGTTGGGCTTGGGAGTGAGCACACATAAGTGCCTCTATAGCAAGCCACTTGCTATGGGGGCACTCAGCAGGGGGAGAAGCCCAAAGCACCGGTGAGAAATCCTTGCACATAGCAGGTAAGTATAACATATTTGTTATTTAAAAAAAAAAAATAAGCCTTTGATATCACTTTAGGTAATCAGTCACTGATCTGAAGCAAGCATGTAGCCAGTGCTGCCAGCAAAGTCTGAACCATCATTTTGCATGCTTATTAATAAATAAACAAAATTAGCTATGATCACTACAATATTTCTGTCCTTACAGATTCACCTTCAATACTTCACTGAGGTGGAAAAATACAAAAACTTAATACCACGGATCACTTATCTAAAGTAATAGCAACCAATAGATTAATATTTAGCACAAGATCACTCCTTTCAACTTGTAAAAACTGGCCACCACTCTGATATGCCTAAAAAATACTCAAATACTCTGTGCCACAGGCATAACTAGAACTAGGGCCCCAGTGCAAGAAACCGTGAAGGGCCCCCCTGACCCCCCCTCCTTCCATCCAAGCTCCATGCTTCCAGTTCTGGGAGGGCATCCATGAAAATCCTCCCAGAACCATGCCTCCCGCGTGCCCCCTGGGCATGCATGCAGCGTGCCCTGTGACTGCTGTGTCCTTCGTACACTGCTGACCACAGGTCATGATAAAGGGCCAATCACAGTGGCCCTTTACCATGTGATCAGCTGATCACATGTAAACATACTTGCCGGTTATCGGTAGTCCTTTCCTCCCACTATTTGTCTGTGTGAGGAAAAGAGAGGCATTAACCGGAAAGACTGTTGGTACATTGTTTACACTGATAGTCAGTGCCCATTGGTGCCTATCTGTGCTGCCTATCACTGCTCATCAATGCCCCCTATCAGTACCACCTATTAGCGCCACTGACCAGTGCTTATCAATGCCACCTATTGGTGCACATCAGTGCCACCTATCAGAGCTCATCAATGCTACCTATCAGTGCCCATCAGTGCTGCCCATCAGTGCTGCCTATCAGTGCACATCAGTGCTGCCTATCAATGCTGCCCATCAGTGCCTCCTCAGCGGGATTCTGAGCTGAGAGCATCTCTCTAACACAGCCAAGAGCCTGCACTGACAATTCCCTCTCCTTCTTCCCTTACATGGAAGGGAGAGAAGAGAGAGATCTCCTCCTTCTCCTCCTACCCCTCTCCTCCTGTGTGTTTATCACAGGAAGTGTGACTCTCAGCACCTGAATGATCAAAATTAGCTGTTTAGCTTCACACTTCCCACACACACACAGGAGGAGAGGGGTGGGAGGAGGGAGGGGGAACAGTCAGTACAGGCTCTGGCTGTATGACAGAGACATTCTCAGCTCAGAGCCTTGCCACCCCACTGGGGCCTCCCAACAGTGGCAAAATGCCAGGGCCCTGTTGTACGTGTGACTTTTGTGACCCTGGTAGTTTTTCCACTGCCTTGTGCCATTGAGTAATAGTGTTCATTTTCACCTAGCTCTCACATTATAGTGGTTGGAGCCTGTTTAGTTGCTGTCACGTATAGGAAAGTGTTCTTAACCCTATGCAAACACCATCTTTCAAAAATGTGGAATTAGTGGCTGGGGGTAGGGGGAGGGATGACTGTACTAGCAATTGAAGCTGCAGGCAGTGCTGAAAAAGATAGAGGGATAATATTGTTATCTAATGTTAGCTAGCCAACCATTAGTGAAGGCTTACTTCAATAATTAAAGGGAAAGTATAATGTATTTACAATAAGAGCATATTTCAATCTATTATTACAACTAGGAATGATCTTGGGTTCCGCTTGGGTTCAGTTCAAGCCCATGTATGCCCAAACCCAGCAGGAATCTACCAGTGCCAGGCCAATTAGGTGTGGCTGAGACATCCCCCACCATCAGCTGCATTTACGAATGTTATGAGCATTCCCACCCCTTTGTGTACATGCAGCCGTGGGGTGTGGAATGTCTTTGCATCACCTGAACACTGGCAGCTTCCTTCTGGGTGCAGCCGAAAGGGGGTTCAGACTGAACCCAAGCCAAATCCACCTTCATTCCTAATTACAGTCCTAGCCCAGCGTCTAATTTTTCAAGCCAGGTGGTCAGACCAATTTTGCTATTTTCCCCTCTTTTATGCTATTTCTCACTATTCCTCACTTACAGCTTTGAAAGTTAGGCAAGGATGACTCTCCAAACCATATATTTTCTGAAAGCACAGACAGGACCTTTAGATTTAAAAGATGGTGCTTTTGATTGTGTTATGTCCAGTGCTAGCTGCGTAAATGTTTTTTGAAACTCTATTTCCAATAAAAACTTCCAAGATGAATATTTGCACACACAAACACAAAATAACTTCCATAATAAATCTAAAAGTTAAAACTGTATTGCCTTGGTAAATAAATATTTGTAAACTTTAAATTCTTGCTTTCTGCAAAAAGATTAAAAAAATGATGGAATGCAAACCTGTAAATAAGCAACTTAACTTTATGTATAGCCAAAATCTTTTTTTTAATTTTTTTTTTAGTCTTGGATAGAGTGGGGAACAGTTACGCCCCCTGTAGCTTGTTTTTTTGCTGTCTGTATATAGCTAGGGAGATTTTCACGCACCTTAACCACTACCCGCCCAAGGCCGTCATATGACGTCCTGGACTTGGGTGGAGAAATCTGAATGATGCGATATCTTTTTTTCTGCCAGCGATACCCTGCAAAGTAAAAACTATCACAGCGGCTGTTTACCCACTTGATTGTTTTTACAGGCGGCAGAAGCAAACACCCCCCCCCCCCCTCCGATGCTTCTACTGGTTCACCCATGTGACTGGTGAGCTGGAGAATGAATCGGCCAGTGGCAGCCATTTACCATAGAGCTGACCAAGGACCAGATGGTCCCCAGCCATCTCTATGACCTTTGCGACATTATGACATCACTTCCGAACTGCAGTGTTTTTAGCTGGAAAGGCTGAGAGGCTTTCCAGCCTAGAGGAGAGATGTGGGCCCCCCACCTCTCTGTAAAGGGCACCTGTCATGCACTATTCCTATTACAAGGGATGTTTACAATCCCTGTGATAGGAATAAAAGTGATCAACATTTTTTTTAAGGGAAAAGTGTAAAAATAAAAAAATAAAATAAGCAATAAAAAAATGTAAATCGTGTGCTCGCGCGCAGAAGCGAACACATACATATGTCGCACCCCATATGTAAACGGCGGTCAAACCACACATGTGAGGTATTGCTTTGAACATTAGAGTGAGAGCAATAATTCTAGCCCAAACCTCCTCTGTAACTCTAAACAGGTAACCTGTTAACATTTTTAAAGCGTCGCCTATGGAGATTTTTAAGTACCGAAGTTTGGCGCCATTCCAGGAGTGTGCGCAGTTTTAAAGCGTGACATGTTAGGTATCTATTTACTCAACGTAACATCATCTTTTACATTAAACAAAAAAATCAGGCTAACCTTAGTATCTCTTTTAATTCATGAAACAGTTTTTTAAAAAAAAAAAAAACGCATTTGAAAAATTGCTGCGCAATACCGTGTGACATAAAAAGTTGCATTTTATTCCCCAGGGTCTCTGCTAAAAAAAAAAAAAAAACTTATATAAGGTTTGGGGGTTCTGAGTAATTTTCTAGCAAAAAAAATGATGATTTTACATGTAGGAGAGGAATGGCAGAATTGGCTTGGGCTGGAAGTGGTTAAAGAGGAGACTTCACAAGGCTAGCCACATCACTACAGGGACTCTGCTGGAGTAATCAATAAGATAATTGTTACTCCATAATTCCTGCACCTCCAATCTGAACAAGCAGTTACCCACACAGTACAGTAGGCCCCCTGCATGGGTAAACTTTGCCAAATTAATGAAGTTTATTTTTCTTATATTTTGTCTTCCCTGGTTCCTCCATTTTTTCACCATTAACATGCTATTGGCCTTTCTAATAAAACCATACAAAGGACACGGTGCAGAAAACGTGTAAGCTGGTGCAGTCTACTTTCTCCGGCACTGCAGTTGGAGAGGAAGTCAAGAGATACATAGTTCCTCTATAGTCTCCTGGGTCACTGGGGAAGCTTTGGATGCTGCCACCCCGTGTGACTCTGGCAGCCATCTTGGGTCAGGCGCACATTTGCGAGTTGGTAGAGTAGGGACAGGTACCCCACCATGCCTTGATTGGTTTATGTTAATCTGGAGGAGGCAGGCTGCTTTTGCATGCAGAACACCCAACATGTGATGCTGAGCCTCCATGATTGAAAGAACTGAAATCGAATGAATGAAAGGGGTGGGCCAGGGGCAGTAATACTGGCCATACACTATACAAAAAAGCATTCTCACCCATTTTCAAAAAACAAACAATAGGCCATGAGAGCAAACGATAGCGCCATCATGTAATGACCGATAAATCGCTCAATGGACATAAATGAATCAGTTTTTTGTTTGTTTTTTCACATATACCTAATGCAAAGTTTGGACGGGAAACACATCAACCTTTCAATTTATCATTTGTTCGGCAGAAAATTTCCAAACTTGTTCTCCATTTTTTTGGCTCAAAAACGGCCCAACTGATTACCAATTTGTGCCCATTAACTGGCTGAAAAATGAGCAAACTGCCCAAATGACCAAATTTTGGCCGATTTTTTGTATAGTGTATGGCCCCTTTCACACATACGGACCGTTTGTCCGTTTTTCATCCATCCGTTGACGGATGAAAAACGGACATCAATGCAACTCTATGGAAAAAAGGATGACAACAGATGATCATTAATTTGCATCCATTTTCATCCACTTCCGTCGACATCCGTTTTTTTGAACGGATGAAAGTCCTATTTTTCATCCGTCATAAAAACGGATCGGACAAAAAACGGATGTAAACAGAATAACGGGCAGTTTTTCTTCCATTTTTGCATTGGAAGTGAATGTAAAAAAAACTGATGAAAAACTGATGACCACAGATGAAAAACGGATGAAAAAACGGATGAAAAAAGGATGAATACTTCATCCGTTTTGATGTGACTGAACTGATGAACTGATGAATAGTCCGTATGTGTGAAAGGACCCTAAGGCTAAGGGTGCTTTCACACGAGCAGAGCCCGTTTTGACGGGCTCCGCTGCTCAGCGGGGATCCATCGGCTTATACCGCTGAGCCGGCGGATGACAGGACAGTCTCTGCAGTCCGTGCAGAGACTGTCCTGTCACAGCTCCATTCTGCTCTATGGAAAATCGGATGAACACGGACCGTCTGTCCGTGTTCATCTGATCCGCCAGACGGATGGAAAATAGGGTTTCCATTCGTCTGCGTTTGGCGGATCGGAGCAGATCGGGTGTCAGCGGACATGTCACCGCTGACATCCGTCGCTCCATAGAGAGCAACGGAGCGTCCATTCGGGTCCGCCTGAAAAACTGACAGGCGGACCCGAATGATCCGCCCGTGTGAAAGGGGCCTAAGGTGAAGAGGGCTGAAATATGCTAAATCAGCTGGGTACTATTTAACTTGCTGCATGCTGTTGACAGCTCACAGTGAAATCAAAGTAAGTAAATTCAGTTTAGGAGAAGAGCCTATATAACTATGCACGACTGGAGGTAAGGCTTCAGCTTTAAATGTATCTAGACCTAAGAATAAAAATGTAGTATATTTCAGTGTACCAGCCCTTATGTATGGTAGCTGTATTCGTTTTTTTTTTTGCTCTTTTATTTTTACCTGGTGATCCAGCCACTAATGCCTCGTACGATCGTCTCAAATCGTATGTTGCATAATGTAACTTGCATACTGACTGCACTACACGATCGTACGAGCACAGAAAGAACATTCAGGTGCATGTAATTAGCATACGGCCGTTCCTGACTTCGGAGCATGCATGTTTTGCACAATACAACTTGTTGTACCAACTGCTCTGTACACACGATACAACGGTCGTATGAGCGCTTGTTGGTACGACCATGTTTTCTAGTTTGCTCATCTCCCTTGTACGGCCGTCGTATGTTCGGCTGCTCTAATCGTGTATACGAACGATTGATATCGCATACAACGGTCGTTAGTACGACCTGTTGTATACGATCGTCGTCCCGTGTGTACGAGGCTTGACACAGTGATTTCAACCCTGTCCTCAAGTACTGCAGTTTTTCCTTTATCTTGCACAGGTGCTTTGAATCAGAGTCAATGGCTTGGTATTTTGGACAGCTATTTTATCTAAGAGAAATACCAAAAACATGGCCTGTTGGGGGTACTTGAGGACAGGGTTGAGAACCACTGCACTAACACACTTTGTGTCCTAGGATAAGGATGCTCACTCACTGTGCTGTGTCTACAGTATGTCCCCCAATGACAGGATTGGTATATTCAACATAACAAAAGCAAGAAAATAATGCTGGCCCTACACGTATAGATTTTCATCCATTTTTAGTACGAAGGACTATTCATCAGGCAATTGTGACATGTCCACCAAAGGTATAGATTTATGGGCAAAACCGGTCATTTTCAGAAAGTTCGTTTTATAGTTCTTGCTGTTAGTGGGTTCAAGCTTACTGTCGATTTCAACAGTAGGCCCGGCTTATGTCGATGGATCAGAAGGAAAACTTTTATTGTCTCAACCAAAGTTTATACATGTATGTTATATTTAAGAGTTCATTGTTGTTGTTTACATACACTGTAAGATTATTTACATCAAGTGTATTCCTTTTTTAAATATATCTAATAAAAATAAATGGAGAGAGGACTATATATTCTGTTTAACTTTGGCATTGTGAAGCTCCATTGGAGAACTGATATCCATCATACCAATTATATTACCTAAAGTAAAAAAGAGATATGCCAATCACTCCTAATATAGATGTTCCTAAATATTGCGACTGCCGCTGACACTGCTGACACTGTTGACATAGATAACAGAAAATATAGTCACCACTGCTGATAGAAATCTTCAGAAAAAGATCTCAAAACATATGGACACCCCTGCAGACAAAGATATCCAAATATACATTTTCCAAAGACTGCTGACATAAAAATCGACGTAGATGGCCACTGCCCCTGACAGAAATCTGAAATGCAGCAATTGCTTCATTTTTAGTTTAGACAAGGTATGTAATTGTCAGCAAATATCCTTTTACCATTATCATAATGAGAAGCACATGGGAAATTAAAATGTATGTAAAGCCAAACATTTTTTCTTGAGGAATGGTTAATACTCCTGTCAGGCTTTTTACAATATTTCAGAAAGTACTACCTTGGAGGTCCTTTTTTCAATTTGGCACCTAAGTCTTTGAAATATTTTTTAAGGATGCACCATCTACCACTGACTTTGTCATTAGTACCAATTTGTACCATGACAGCAGGGTCCTCCCCAGACCCACTACTGTCTGCCCTTCTAATAACAGAAATCCCTACCACCAGTAACAGTCTAGCCATGTGTGGGAGATTAGTTTGTGGGGATCACTTTTCAGAGGAAAAGATTCAGCATGGAGGTCAGTTACTTTAAAATCTGGTGGCTTGCCAGGTTTATGACAGGTTTGCAAGATCAAAACACATAAAAAAAAAACAGAAAACAAAACCTCGCTGTTGGGTAACAAACTAAACAATTGGGTTCCTCTCTATACAGTGTGGTGCTGTCCCCGACACCCACAAAACATAAGCACAGTGCAAACTTTTGTCATGAATCAGCAGTAACATTTCATGTCTTGTCTGTTTGCTTACCTTTCTGCATGTGTCCAGTTAGAGGCCGTGCCTCCCTCACCTGTGTGCTTTAGTAAGCCTTCCTCAGCTGGGCTCCACCCCGGCCCCAATTAGGAACATTATTTAACACCTGGCAGTGCAAGCCTGCGATGCCAATCAATATTGTGTGTTTGGCTTTGTGTGTGTGCTTCTGCCGTGTGCTCTTCATTTGTTCCCATGTACCGATCTTGTCTTATTCTTTACCGTCCCTGTTCTTCCTGTGACCCTGACCTTGGCGTGCCTCCTGTCTGTTTGTCTGCTCGTAGCCCTGACCCTTGGCTTTTCCACTGACCTTCTCTTGCTATCCTGCACTGCTGCTTCCTCTTCATTCACCTGTAGCCAGCTGTGAGCATGAGCTGGGGAGCCCTGGGGGCCACGACCTAGATCCATCCTCACCACCAGAGGCTCTGGTGAACACGTGCTTGCTCTTAGACTCCGTGCCCTGGGGAAAACTATGCTCTAGCTCCCTGTGCAATCTGTGTCAGAGTTCCAGCAGTCCTGCTGCCCTGCACCATCCTGAGCTCTAGTCGCAGCAGTCAGCTAAGGGTTCACAACCTTAGAGGTGTGGCCCAATCCCAGCGGTGCGTACCTGTCATCTGCAGTCAGGTGACCTGACAGTTTGATCGGCCATGGATACCCGCAGATGATTCGCTGCAGGGCATAGTCCGCAAACTTGAGACCCAGGAATCTGATCAGACCCAGGTGATGCGATTTCTCCAGGATTTGGCTTCCCACTTTGAGCAGCTTCAGGTCTCCTTAGGACCCCCAGTTCAGCAACCGCAACCTGTGGCCGTATCCGCTCCAGTCACACTTGCAGCCACAAACCCTTTGCAGTTACCAGCTCAGTCCCGTTACTCTGGGGACTCTAAGGCCTGCAGGGGGTTCCTCAGCCAGTGCAGCATTCATTTTGAGCTCCAGCCTCAAAACTTTCCAACCAATCGGGTGAAGGTGGCCTACATTATTTCTCTCCTGTCTGGCAAGGCTTTAACCTGGGCTGCCCCTCTGTGGGAGAAGAGTGACCCCATGGTTTCTAGTCTGTTTTGTTTTTTGAAGCTTTTTCGGAACACCTTTGAGGAACTAGGTTGCAACTCTTCAGCAGCCAGCGCCCGTTTACGCCTCTGGCAAGAGTCTGTTTCTGTGGGACAGTATGCTCTCCATTTTCGGATTCTATCTGCTGAGATGAACTGGAACAATGAGGCCTTAGTTGCAACCTTTTTACAGGGCTTGTCTTACAGAGTGAAGGATAAATTAGCGGGTAGAATCCGGATGACGTGATCTCCCTGTCCAACCAGATCGACATTCGCTTCCAGGAGAGGGCCCTAGAAAAAAAGACGCCAGCACCTCTTGGTCCCTAGTCAGCCTGAGCTCTCCTCTTTGTGACCCATGGAGCATTCCCTGCCAGCTGAGGAACCTATGCAGCTGGGTGGGACCAGGCTATCTCCCGAGGAACATGCTAGGTGCAGAACTCTGGGCCTGTGTCTCTACTGTGGGGGCAAAGGTCATTTTCGTGACACTTGCCTGCTTCGTCCGGGAAACGATTGGGTCTAATACATCTGGAAGGTGGAGTATTGAACCCAGAAACATCACCTTCACGTCTCCTGCTTTCAGTGTTCCTTCATGTTAGTGCTTCTTCTCATTCGGTCCTGGCATATCTGGATTCTGGAGCTGCTGGCAACTTTATGAACTGGAAAACTGCATCTTCCTTGAGACTGACCCTTTTGCCCCTTGCCATTCCATTGATGGTCTTGATGATTGATGGTACTGTTCTTCTAGGGGGCCCTATCCGCTTCCAGACCCTGCCTGTTAGGATGTCAGTAGGAATACTTCACCAGGAGGAGATGTCCTTTTTTTCCTACCCAAGGCCTTAACCCCTATTGTATTGGGTCTTCCCTGGTTACAGCTCCATTCCCCACACATTGACTGGACTAATGGGCAGATACTGGCTTGGGGTTCTCCCTGTTTTTTGTCCTGCCTACTCCAGGTTGCCCCAAAAGAGAGACTTTCTGTTGCCACCACTTCAGTTTCTTCTACCCTGCCCACTGCCTAAAGTGATTTTAGGGACCTCTTCTGTAAGAAGTCAGCTGAAGTGCTTCCTCCACACAGGTCCTTTGACTGTGCCATTGACCTTGTTCCCAGAGTGACTCTGCCCAGGGGCTGCACCTATCCCCTGTCCATTCCAGAGACCCAGGCCATGTCAGAGTATGTCACTGAGAACCTAGAGAAAGGGTTTATAGGGAAGTTCTAGTTGCCTACGGGAGCAGGATTTTTTTTTATTGCCAAAAAGGATGGCACCTTAAGGCCCTACATTGATTATCAAGGCTTAAATTCGGTAACAATCAAGAACCGATACCCCTTACCCCTAATATGGGAGCTATTCGACATGTTGAAGGGTGCCTCCATTTTTACCAAGTTGGATCTCAAGGGTGCATACAACCTGATCCGGATAAGGGAGAGTGACGAATGGAAAACCGCATTTAACACTAGAGATGGCCATTATGAATACTTGGTTATGCCCTTTGGGCTGTGTAACGCCTCAGCTGTGTTCCAAAACTACATCAGCAAAATCTTCAGGGGTCTGCTTTATAGATTTGTTGCCATCTATCTGGATGACATTCTCTTCTTTTCAGAAGATCTGCTTGTCCACAGAAACTATGTCCGGGTTGTAGTTTAGCGCCTTAGAGAGAATAATCTGTATGCCAAGCTGGAGAAATGTTCTTTTGCATGTTCTGAGGTCCTTTTTCTGGGATTCTTCGTCTCCAGTTTGGGTCTTCATATGGATCCCGAAAATGTCTCGGCCATTACCGACTGGCCTCTTCCTGCCAGCCTCAAGGCCACACAGCGATTTCTTTGGTTTTCCAACTATTATAGGAAATTCATTAAGACTTACTCTTCTATTGCTGCGCCTATTGTTGCCTTGACCAATAAGGGTGTGAATGTCAAGGAGTGGCCTCCTGAAGCTGTCTCTGCATTTCATAATTTGAAACAAGCCTTTGTTTCTGGACCTCTTTTGAGGAGACCTAAATATGGTGATCCATTTTGTATTGAATTAGACGCTTCGTTGACTGGAGTAGGAGCTGTGCTTCTACAATCCTTTGAGAAAAAACATCAGCCATATGCGTTTTTCTCCAAAAAATTTTCTCAGGCAGAGAATAATTACGCCATTGGTGATCGGGAGCTTCTTGCAATTAATTTCACTGATCACAAAAATCTACAGTACTTACAGAATGCCAAACGACTGAATCCCAGACAGGCCAATTGGAGTCTTATCTTTTCTTATCTGGTTTCTGTAACGGTCGGGATGATGCACTCTCTAGGTCTTTTGATACTCTGGATGAGGAGCCCACCCCTGAACCTAAGCCGATCATTCCGACCTCATGTATTCTGGCCCATTCCACCACTCTGGAATCAAAGATTCCTCCTGGCAAGACCTTCGTCCCCACTGAACTAAGAGCTAAGATCCTTTACTGGGGACATGATTCCAAGGTGGCAGGTCATGCTGGGTTGCTCTGATCCCTTCTGCTCATCAGTCGCCACTATTGATGGCCTACTCTCCACTCGGATGTCAAAGGCTACGTTAAAGCTTATCATGTCTGTACCCAGTCTAAGTCTTCCACTCAAGCTCCTGCTTGGGGTCCCTTCCCATATTGTTTTGGACAGGGGCATTCAATTTATATCTCGCTTTTGGAGAGCCTTTTGCAAATCCCTCAATATTGTCCTGGATTTTTTGTCTTCATACCACCCTCAATCCAATGGACAGACTGAGAAGGTTAATCAGGAGTTAGAGGTCTTTCTCCGAACCTTGGTCTCATTAAATGCAGGTAGAGAGGGGCTTGAGTGAACCGGAATGTCCGGGCCAAAACCAGACCTACCGTGGTGGCTGACAAAACCCAGTTCAGACTCTCGCAAGCTGCATCAAAATAATTGCATGCAAGGTGACAAGTATTGCCCGCCCATTACGGTGCCTCATATAATGTCACATATCCCCCCCTTTGCTCAAGCCTCTGGGGAACTGAGCAACTGTCCCGACCATGCAGTGGACCCGGGAAAGACCTTTGGCGTTATTTTGGAGCCATTCGGCCCGGTGTTCCACTGAGAACTTAAATAGCTGTAGGGCCAGGAACCACCTAGTCACCCGGCTATTTTTCTCCCGGTTGTTAAACATCCACTTAACGGTGGCATGGTCGGTGACTAACCTGAATGACTTTCTCAGCAGGCATAATTCCTTTCATGCCTATTAAGCTTCCTGCTTAAGTAGATGACCGGGTACTCCTCACCGTCTCTGATCTGGGACAGAACAGCACCTAATCCCACCTCAGAGGTGTCGGTTTTAACCACAAACTCCAGAAAGGCCTTCTCAGCTTCGGGATTCCACTTAACCATTCCTGACCTTCTGCCCTTTGTCAGATCAGTCAGAGGGACGGCAATGGTGGCAATGTCTGGGATGAAGCGTCTTTAATACCCTGTAATCCAGAGGAAGGCCCGGACCTGTTTCTTGTTCACCGGTTGGGGCCACTTTTGAATGGCCTCAATCTTATTGGTCTGGGGCTTGATCAGACCCCAACCAATAACATACCCAAGGTATTTGGCCTCCTCTAGACCTATGACACACTTCTTCGGGTTGGCTGTTAAACCTGCTACCCTCAGTGAATCTACCACTGCCTGCAACTGGGGCAGATGTGAATCCCAATCTGGGTGTAATGAGGACCACGTACCTGATAGTTGAGCCTGTCTCTTGTAGAAGGAGACCTCTCATATAGCCCTGGCTCAGAGCCCACTGGAGCGTGGACAGTGGTCTCGTGAGCACAGCGAGGTAGGAGTGCCTCTTGTCAGCAGCTGTAGACCGCTGGAAGCAGAGCCTGGAACACTGGACAGCAGATGGGCTGGAATAGGAACAACAGCAGAAGATCAGCAATCACAGTAGCTGGATGCAGGCAGGCTGGAACACTGGACAGCGGACAGCTGGAACAGCAGCAGCAGATCAGCAATCACAGTAGCTGGATACAGGCAGGCAGAAGAGGCATGAGACAAGCTGGGTCGGGCATGAATCAGCAAGCAGGCAGAATCAGCAGACAAGGGATGGTCTGAGAACAGGCCGGGTTGAGTAACAGGTATCAGGCTGGCAGAGGAAGCGACGTCAAACCAGTCGGGTCAGGATTGGAGAAGGTAGAATGGTCTAGACAAGCCAGGTCAAGCAGGTAGTTGATCAGGTAGCAGATAATGGATAGCAGGTATCAGGAACGGACTAGCTGCAGATCAAATAGCACTTCAACCAAAGTTTGACTTCCTTTTAAAGGCCCATGTGATGTGCTGACAAAGATGCTGGGTCCTAGAGCCCTCCTGCTCTGACAGATTCTGGATCCTAGAGTCCTCCTGTTCCTGACAACATCCCTGCGCATGCGTGCATGGAAACCTTTGTTTGAATCCATGCTCGCATACGCACAAGTGAGCACGATCACAACACTCGTCTGGATCCCTGACATTGGGCTGTGGATTACCACATCATCCAGATTGGCCACTGCATAAGGCCATTGCAGCCTCAAAGTTTTGTCCATCATCCTCTGAAAGGATGCAGGGGCCCATGCAGACCAAACGGCATTCGCTTGTATTGGAAGGACCCCTTGGGGGTAGTGAAGGCCATTTTTTCCTTTGCTGACTCAGTTAGGGGGACCGGCCAGTATCCCTTAGTTAGGTCTAAGGTTATTATGTACAGGCACCTCCCAACCTATCCACAAGTTCATCAACCTGCGGCATCGGGTATGTGTCAAACTTAGACAGATCATTTAGCTTCCTGAAATTGTTACAGAACCGGATAGTGCCATCAGGCTTTGGGACCAGTACTATAGGGCTCGACCAGGCGCTGTGGGACTCCTTTATCACGTCTATCTCCAACATGGTTTTTATTTCTCTCGCCACTGCCTCTCGTCTAGTCTCAGGTATTTGGTAGTGTTTTACATTTACACGGACCCCAGGTTCCGTGGTTATGTCATATTGTAGTACAGTGGTCAGTCTGGGTAGGGAAGAGAAAAAGTCTCTATTTTTACTGACAAACTCTTTAACATTGTTTTGTTGCATCAGTGACAAGTACTCATTTATGGGGACATCCGGGGTTAGGGGTAACGTGTCCTTTTGGGGAGTGGGCACCGCCAATAAACTCTCTCTGTCTTTCCAACGTTTTAGGAGATTAACATGGTAAATCTACTTCGGTTTCCTTTTCCAAAGGCCAGGCGCTGTGGGACTCCTCTATCATGTCTATCTCCAACATGGTTTTTATTTCTCTCACCACTGCCTCTCGTCTAGTCTCAGGTATTCGGTAGTGTTTTACATTTACATGGACCCCAGGTTCTGTGGTTATGTCATGTTGTAGTATAGTGGTCAGTCTGGGTAGGGAAGACAAAAAGTCTCTATTTTTACCGACAAATTCTTTAACGTTGTTTTGTTGCATCAGTGACAAGTACTCGGCTATGGGGACTAGGTTAGGGGTAACCTGTACTTTTGGGGAGCAAGCACCGCTTTACTCCGGTTTCCTTTTCCCAGGGTGGTAAACTTTGTAGTTTACTTCCCCTACTCTTTCCCTAATCTCAAAGGGACCCTGCCACTTTGCCAGGAATTTTCTTTCAACCCTGGGGACTAGCACCAGCACTCTGTCTCTGGGGTTGAAAGTGCGGGTTTTGGCACCCTGATTGTAAACCCTTCTCTGGGCTTCCTGGGCTTGCTCCATATGCTCTCATATAAGGGGCAGGACAGCTGCAATTTAATCCTGCATCAAGGAGACGTGCTCTATGACGCTTCTATATGGGGTGGCCTCTCCTTCCCATGTCTCTTTTGCGGCATCTAGCAGCCCCCTGGGATGTCTACCAAACAAGAGTTCAAAGGGGGAATACCCCGTAGATGCCTACGGAACCTCTCGTATAGCAAACATGAGGTACAGCAGCAAAAAATCCCAATTTCGCCCATCTTTATCCTCCACCTTTTTTAGCATACTCTTGAGGGTCTTGTTAAACCTTTCCCCCGGGCAGTGAGTTGGGGGGTGGTAAACAGAGGTACGGAGATGGGAGATTTTGTACAACTTGCACAATTCTCTGGTCACTCTGGACATGAACAGGGTACCCTGATCCGTCAAGATTTCTTTAGGGATCCCCACCCAACTAAACACCTGGACCAGCTCCTTGGCGATAGTCTTAGCAGAGGTATTCCGCAAGGGTATGGCCTCAGGATAGCGAGTCACATAGTCCAGTATCACCAGGATTTGCTGGTGTCCCCAGGCAGATTTTACAACTGGTCCCACAAGATCCATGCCAATTCGTTCAAATGGCTCTTCAATTATGGGAAGTGGTACAAAGGGACCACAAAAATGGGCCGTCATTTGACACTCAGGTCATGATTCACAATATTCTGCATACAAACATCTGCATACAACCCAGACCAGAAGAATCTCTGGGTTATTCTCTCCCTGGTTTTCTCCATATTCAGATGCCTCCCCATTACATGCCCATGGGCCATATTTAGCACCATCCTGCAGAAGGGTTTGGGAACCACTAGCTGTTCCACTTCGTCCTCCCCATGTTTCACCACCCGATACAACAAATCATTTTTAAGCTCCATGTATGGAAAGACACCCCCAACTAGGGTCCACAGGTTCCCCATCCATTACCTTCACGTTTTCTCTGGCTCTAAGCAGAGGGACATCCCATAGTTGTTCTGTACAGAAGTCCTCTCTCCAGACCTCTAAGTCAGGTACTACATTCGGTTCACTCTCACCGTCAGGGTCAGAGACATTGTTGGGGTCATTATCCCCTCTGCTGTGAGCTATCTTCCAGCTCCGACCAGCTCCCCAGCCAGTACAGATAAAAGAAGAGGGTCTCCTCCCTCCTCAGTCCTGCCATCAGTTTCGCCTTCCATTTGGCAAAATGGGTCTGGCGAGAGGTCCTGTGCTTGCGCAGCAGGGGGAGCTCTATCCTCCAGATTCCCTGTGCCTTCCCATAATCTCCAAAAATGGTGAAAATCCCTGCCCACTAGGGCGTCATGAAGTAGTGAAGGTACCACCCCCACTGAATGGGTCACACTACTGCAAGGGGTGTCAATCTCAACCACCGCCGTATGGTATTCACGAGTGTCCCCATAAATGCAAATGTCTCTGACAGTGCTAGGGTGTAACCTTGCAGGGTTTACACAATTGCTATTTACCAATGTTACCAAACTACCCGAGTCAAGCAGTGCAGTGACTGGTCTTCCATCAACAAAAATCACACACATTTGATTCTCCATGCGACTTGAACATGATGCTGTATATGCGTCCTGTGCAAAAAGAGAAAGGCGTCTATTCACATAAGTACAATCGCATTGCATGGGTTCATTATTCAGGGGGCAATTAGCAGCAATATGGCCCAATTCATGGCATTGGTAGCACTGTATATGTTCTATACCCCCTCTCAAGGATCCCCAAGACCTTATTGGCTTCTTTGGCCAGTCTCCAGATCTAGTGCCCCCAGTCTCTTTAGCCGTATCAGTCTTATCAAATTTCCCCAAACCCCTGAACCCTGGAACAGTCTTACTGGGTCCGCTGGGTGATCTTTCACCTCTAGACACATTGGAGTGGGGCACAGATGGGCACAACAAGTCCTCAGCAGCTGTATATCTCTCCACGAGGTCCACCAGTTGGCTTGCAGTTTTGGGATCCCCATGGCTCACCCAATTCCTCAAAGCAGCAGGAAGTGCCCGTAGATAGCGGCCCATGACTGCACGCTCCACAATCTGGGGACCTGGTAAAGTCTCTGGCTCTAGCCATTTCCTGGTAAGGTGAACTAGGTTGAACATCTGCAAACCGGGTGGCTTGTCGGTGTGGTACACTGATGCACGCGTTGGGCCTGGACTGTCATGGTGACCCCCAGGCGTGCGAGTATCTCTGCCTTTAGAGTCTCATAGTTCTGGGCCTTATCTGTTTCCAGATAAAAAATAGGCTTTTTGGGGTTCAACTGTCAAGAATGGTGCTAACAGTCCCGCCCACTGTTCTTTTGGCCATCCTTCGTGAAGAGTGACTCTTTCAAAGGTCGTGAGGTATGCCTTATCGTCATCCACAGGTGTCATCTTCTGCATATGGAAAGAGGTGCGTACCAACTTTGGTTCCAATGTCACGGGAGGTGCGGGCCCCTTCTTTAACTCCAGCAGAGTCTCCTGTTGTGCTGCGATAGCCTGGCGACTTTCCTTCCACTGAGCTGCAATGGCCCCTGACGGTTAATTTACCACTGGGCTGCATTGTCTTGCAGCAGGGCCTTCAACATTTCCTCCATCTTTGAACATTGCCTCACTGAACTCCACCACGTGTGGAAGATTAGCTTGTGGGGATCACTTTTCAGAGGAAAAGATTCAGCATGGAGGTCAGTTTCTTTAAAATCTGGTGGCTTGATAGTTTTATTATGACAGGTTTGCAAGATCAAAACACATAAAAAAAACAGAAAACCAAACCTCGCAGTCCAGCGCTAAACTAAACAATTGGGTTCCTCTCTATACAGTGTGGGGCTGCCCCTGACACCCACAAAACATAAGCACAGTGCAAACCTTTATCTTTCAGTCCAAACTAGCACACAGAGCTCACTCAGCTTTCTCCCTCTGAGATCAAAGATAGAGCTCTCCTCTGCTCTCTTCCTGATCATTAAATGCAGGTGGAGAGGGGTTTGAGTAGACCAGAGAGTCAGGGTCGGTACCAGCTCTGCCACGGTGGCTGGCAAAACCCGGGTCGGACTCTCGCTAGTCTCCTCAAAATGATCGCATGCAAGGCGACATGTAAGGCCGCCCATTACGGAGCCTCCCATAATGTCACACCATACTTAAACACCTTTTTCCATCAATACTGGAGCAACCACTCCTCTAGCAGCTAGAGCACTTATTTTGCTCCAGTAATGCTTCCCTTAAAGGGATTGTAAAGTCAGAAGGTTTTTTACCTTAATGCATTCTATGTCATCCTCCCTCGCACTGTATAAATTATCAGGCTAGTAACAGGAACCAGCAATGGCCTGTCCATATATTCCGTGTCAGTCAACAAATTGTTGGGATATATACAAAGTTATTTGTAAAAATTTTCTAAGCAAAAAGTCACAAATCCATCGAAATGATATACTTCGCAGATTCCACTTTCTGTGGGATTAATCTCAATCCATAAATCGGTGACCCAAAAAAAAGTGCTTCCATCTGATTTGTCCAAAGTGAGAAAATACATACATGTAGTACTTTGTCCCATGTTTCTAAGTGCTTTCTAACCCTAGCTATGATGAGGGATTGGGCACCGCACTCTCCCCCCACGGCCAACTTAACTGGGAAGTAGAGGGTACTATGAAGAGGGGGGGGGACATGTCCTCTCTCCCTCTGCATTCCAATTTGGCACCGCTTTTCTTGGGAAGTTGCTTGGGGCTGAGACAAGCACCTATTATGAAGTGGCTGTCTCCTTCCTAGCAATGTTGTCAGATAGCTTCTGGGGGAGGGGAATGGTGCCCAGTTTCACTTCACAACTAGGATTAGGAGCACCTAGCAACCTGGGACAAAGTACTAAATGTAGTTTGTACCACGGGCCACATAACAGGAAACATATGTAATGATAGTCATTCTCTAAACTATTTACATATTTTTAACAAACAGTGCTATTTCAATCAGTGTAACAGCTTAGAAACACCTGGTGGTTGTTTACATAGAAGGGCTAGCATGCTGCCAAGATTCAGGTGTTGTAGGAAGCAATAGGGAAAGAGCAAAGATTCCAGTGCTAGTGATGAGAAATATGAAAAGTAATTTCTCCACAATGCTTATTGAAACAGAGTTGAATAAGAATTTTTTTAACAGCTTTTACTGCTTGCATGCAATCTGTATATACTAAAAAATGAGGTTTGAACCGATCTGCAAAATGTCTTAACAGGATACTGAAAGCTGGCAAAGACCTTCAGCACACCTGCAGACTTGAGAGGGAGGGTGCAAGAGCCAGATACAAACAATCATATTTGGGATGAAGGTCTGCTTTAAGTGTGCATGATCTTGTCACAGGTTCACTTTAAGCTAAATGCCAGGCAAGCAGCTACATGCACAGGTTAAATGCATGCAGTATATAGGAACCTTTTAACTGACACTATTTTAAATTTAGTTGAATGCACACCTTCCAGAGAGCACAGTCAAGTCCTTTACCACAGCATCAGCAGCTTAGCTATGTCAAGAATGAATCCCTAGGCTGTTGACCGTATAACAAAGCACTAAAATTGAATCAGTCTGCTCTCTCTTTTTCTCCACTGTAAGTGTATGTGCATGTCAGAGAATGCTGCTATACAGGCTGAGAAAAAAAAACAGATTTGGGTATTTACACTATTTACATTTAAAATACATCTAAAGTGCATGTAAAGCTATACTTTTCTTTTTTTGTTTTGATAAGTATAGGGGAACCCTTGTCCATTTTTTTGTTGCCATGTGTATGCTGCTGGGGCAATTTTCCGTCACTCCCTATGTTAGACACAATAGGAAGTTAAAAGAGATTTTGAAAACATATAAACATAAAAAACATAAAAAACATAAAATTCGTGATATTTGAATCAATAAGCAAGTATAAAAATTGAATGTGAAAAAATTAGCAATATTGAAGTGCATCCATCTCCCACTCTGGGCTCTGACGCGGGGACCACTGACCTCTCTTCCGACGGTTTGTAGTGTATGGGGCGTCTCCCAATATAGACGACCGAAAGAACTGGAGTGATCTCTATCCCCCAGTGTAGTAGACCATTCCCGTAATGGAATGAAGACAGTGGGCTCCACAAATAAGTTCCACCACCACCTGTGATCTCAACTTGAAAAACTACTAAACATATGTGGTAAGTTAGACTTCATAGGGGTGCGCCTAGAACTGACTAGACCCTGACTTGTTGTCTCTGTAAAACCTACGTGAAGTTATAACGATTAAAAAAGTGTAAGTTAAAAATATGAACGAATAACTAAGTTTATAGTGC
>BLSH010457383.1:70291-82970 GCA_018402905.1 Glandirana rugosa | reverse complement strand
ATTATTGTTCTAAAATCATTGCCTACTCCTATAGGGTCAGGTTCCTGCTGTTGCTGTAAGTTACAGATTATTGTTCTAAAATCATTGCCTACTCCTATAGGGTCAGGTTCCTGCTGTTGCTGTAAGGGACAGATTATTGTTCTAAAATCATCACCTACACTGCCACGGTCACGGCCTAGTCAACCTCTAGGCTCCTACTCCACATGCACCCCCTTCCCATTTTTTTTTTTAAATTTGATTTTAAGTTATTTTTCCTATCCCCATTTTTTGTAGGGCACTTGTCCTACTCTTACCCCCATTTTTACCCCCATTTTACTTCCTTTTGCAGCCCTCTAGCACTTGCCAGGACTTTTTTACAGCCATTTTTGTGCCGAAAAGTTTGGGTCCCCATTGACTTCAATGGGGTTCGGGGTCCGGGGTAAAGTTCGGGTCAAGTTCGGTACCGAACCCAAACTTTTTCGCGAAGTTCGACCGTACCCGCGAACCCGAACATCCAGGTGTCCGCTCAAATCTATCTAGCCCTTCAAAGAGAACAGAACAGTCACTCTGTGCAGGCAGTTCTCTGCTCACTTAAAGACAGAACAGTCCTGCCCCAATATGATATCATGAATCAAATTGGATACCACCCAACCTCTTGGGTCACAGGCCCCAGTGGGCAATCTCAAGTGTCCCTATGGAATCTTAACACTCTAAGTGTCTTACAGTATATATGGGGCCAATTTTACCAGCCACCCCAATGTGAACAAGGATCACCATTCTACCTGAGTCCTGCAGAGCCCAGGTGGGAAGTTTGTTGACACAGATGTCACATTTGACCCACCCTTCAGTCAGATACAGGTGGATGGCACAGACCCTCTAGGTGTAGCAGGGTATCCTCCATGTAGCCATACATTCTGAGGGTTCCTTCTGCAGGGGAAACTAAGCTTGGACATAGCCCCAGGAGTAACACCATCAGCACAGTATATTCTCTTTCCTCTCTATCAGAGCAGATCTATGTGACACTGGGATGGTCACTCCCTGGTTCTCCTGAGTGCTGGTTCTCAGGTTTGGTGATTTTAATTTGCTTTCCACACTGGTAGGGCTCCTCAAGACTAGGCAAACCCTAGCAGGTCCCCCACCACAATGTGTCTCTTGACCATTTCTCCAAGTTGGTCTGCTGTCTTGGGGTCTTCATGAATCAGCTAGTGCTGTAAGTTGTTTGGCAGGGACCTCAGGTACTCGTCCAACATGAACCATTTCTTGACCAGCTGAACTAGGTTTTCACTTCAAATGGCTTTTAAGTCTGAATTGCATGTATCTGAGCGCTAGTTGTAATTTGGAGAGCCCATGATCAAACACCTACAAAAATCTAATTTTTTGGCTCACTGCCTGTAAAACTTTATCCTTTAAGGCCCGGTTCACAACTGCGAGACTCAGAATCACATGTAAAATCTAACGATTCTGCCCATGATTCCAAAATGCGCCAAAACCCCCCCAAAATGCACAACATGCATTTGGGTGCCATTTGCTGTCAAACACACGTTAAAGAAACGGACGTCTTGTCATGCAACAAAATGCACAAAGAACAAGCAAAAATATTCTATTCAAAAACACGCCGGGTCCAAAAAAGTGTATGGGAGCTACTTTGGCGTGTTTTGGAGCATAGGGTAGCCCATTTATGTAAATGGGCTTCCCTGCATTTTACATCAAAAGCATGCACAAAAAATGTGACACTGCCATGCCACTCAAATGTGAATGCAGCCCCTGCCTCAGGAGTTCAAAAAGTCACATCACCAACCACTTACTAGGGTCTCATTCACAGCAGTCTACCACTCCCAAGTGTGTTTCTGCCTCAGACTCTACTTCACAGACACCCGCTGGCTGATTTGTCTTTAAAGTCTCCCTTGTAGGTAGATTAACCTTTAAGTAGTTCAAACTGCATTCAAATAGTCCCACTTAAAGGGACCCCAACACAAATAATGGGGAAACATACCTGCTTTCCAGGACCCATCCCTGTACACTGATTATACAAGTATGGTTTTAAAATGCTTGCACAGCTTGATGCCTTGCTTTATGATTTTATGTATTCTGTTCTGTTCATGCAAAACTTCTTCATCTTCTACAACTTTCTTAGCTAATTTAACGATTATCTGTTAATTAAATTTATTCTATTATGGATATATACAGTACAGTATTGTTTTAGCATGCTGATAGTGAAAATTGAAAAATTAGTTATTGCATACTGTTGCATGTTTTTAATCATTTAGCAGCCAATTTTGTTTCATTTTATGAAATTCATACAAAAGAAAAGATTGTGACTTGCTGAAATGTGGCTAGGTTTCTAGGAGCAGTTAGCAACTTTCTATGCTACTCATGGTTAGTACCTGTTTAAGAGTGCCACTGCCATTAAGCTTCCTCATCTCTAAGGATTAGCTCTGGCGTGTTTGCAAGTGCACTTGCCCGAGCCCACCGGGTAGTGAACCCTGCACTGCGCCAATCATAGGCAGTGAGACATTTCCCCCATGCACGGCTGCAGCGATCGGGGAATGTCTCACTGCCTCTTATTAGTGCAGTGCAGGGATCAGGCACTGCAGGGAGCAGGGCTCGGGCACGTGAACTTCCTAACATGCTCAAGCCCATCCTTACTCTCCTCAATTATGCATGATGCAGTGCAGATCTAAGTGCAACTGATTTGGTCATATATTAGGACTGTCTCTTTATGTGACCAATCTAGGTGTTTGGTGTCTAAGTCTAAACTTCTGGGTCACAGGAAAAGACTCTGATCACACCGTGCAAATGTTCTGGCCAGCCTGCAGTGTATAAACACATTCTCTCACTGCTGCTGATAGAGTAACAGGCTCCTCCCCCCACCCCCCTGCACTACTTGTGATGATGATCGCTGGGCACAGCAGAGGAAACCTTTCTTTATGAATGTCTGCAGATCACACAGACAGAATCTAACCTCCACTGACACCTGTGTGAAGGAAGTCTTCCTCTTCTGTGTCCGGTCATCACACTGCTGTGCAGGGAGCAGTCACACTTAGAGACTGCTGTGCATACACAGCATGCCCCATCACCCGAGCTCTGCCTCCTAGAGTCTCTGAGCTGCCGGAACTATAATCATAGTATCGGAACATGTGGCTCTAGCTCTCTCCGCCTGTCAGACGAAAATAAAAAAAGTCCATCAATGCTCCTACTCCTCGGGCCCCTCTGATCAAAATCATGGGATCCAAAGAGATGTTATGGACTGACTTTTACATCCTCCATATATACAGTGTGTGTCAGTGCACAGTGGGCCCCCCTGGCCTAAGAGGCCCATGTTCACTGCACACCCTGCACACATGGATGATACGCCACTGTGCAGGAACGCATGTCTCCATCCCTATATCTGTTGCAGAAAGGGGAGATTGTGAGACTTTAAATGAGGTGGATGTTAGTGGCTGAAAGATGAGTCACTGTTTAAAAAAACACTTTTATTGCCAAAAAGCATCACAACATAGCAAAATATATGCATAAATGAGTAAAATATCAATCACATATTGCAAACAATTTATGCATAAAAACGGTATTGGTAGCATTGCAAGCCCATGATATGGTGAGGAGCATGGATATTCCATGCAAAAAACACTTGCAACAGAGAATGCCAGGCAATACCAGGCACACGTATTGTAAAATAGTATAATTTATTTAAAAGATAAGTGGACGTAACTCCAACATACCAAACAATGTAAAACAAGCCAAATAACCAAATAGTGACACACAAAGAACAACTGTCTAAACTAAGTAAATACAGCGGATAGGGAAATACCAAACTGTAAACATAGCTGAGCCCGTGTCATACACAGGAGATCAATCAGAGGGAGCTGGGAGCAGGACAGGGCAGGAACAGGAGACAGAGACAGCAGTTGGGAAGGGATCAGGCTGCAAGTCGGGTCCAGGAATGGATGCAGGATACAAGATACAGGATCACAGGTCAGGGGCACATGGAGACCAAAACACCAAGGCAACCAGAACAGGACAGACAGGATTTAAATATACTTCCTGCAACGAGCATCAGGTGATGACTAAATGAGCTTCTGGCTGCTGGGAGACACCTACTGGTGGACACTGGAACCACAGCCCATGGATCTGGGAACTACAGAGCCACCAGCAGGTGAGACTTTTCCTGACAATACCCCCCTCCCATAAGGAGCAGCCTCAGGATGCTCCAAAGAGCAATAGCTGAACCAGTCCATAAAAAACAGTCTTCCATTACACAAGTCACAAGAAAAAGTTCCTCATAGACTGAAGAAGTGTCAGGTTCCAAGCAAGATGTCCTACTGTCAAGATCCATCGATAGGCACATTGTCCCCCCACCCGGGTCAGGTAACTGGCTGGGTATCCCACTGTAGGGGTCAAGCGACTGGCTGAGTGTCCTGCTGGTCAGATTTCCTGAGATGTACAATATTCGACCCTTCAAGTCCCTCAAAACAGCAGATACCCCAATGCTGGGGTCCCATGGGTTATCTTCAAACTTAGCCCTGGGGTCATGTGACAATACCGGAATACAGACACTGAAGTGTCTTCTCATAACTAAGTAGCTTGCCTGGTTTCCAGGACTTGCTTTACACATTGAAAGCCAACTCGGTCTTTCCAAGGCACTGGTTACCCGACCCGGGTCCCCTAATACACCTGGAGCTGTGGCAGTCGCATTCGGATCATGGCAAGGCACATATCGTACTCTGCCATTCCCCAGGAACTTACCACGACCGGGCCATGAAGGCAAATGCGGCTATCAGTTACCAAGGGTATGTCCGGACCACCAGGCTTGGGCACCATAAGAGCAACACACTGCCAGAGGGACTCGACGGAGGCAACCGTCAACTGAATCTTAGGCCAAGCAGGTAACCCATATAAGGCACATGCGGGTCCAGAGCTTTCAGATCCATTAGCAGGTGAACACCTTTGCACAACAATCCAACTGAGCAGCTGGCATGTAGTCAGTAGAACCCGGATGTGTGTAGGGAGAAAATAAGCAAGATCATCAAAGGTAGACTTGTCACTAAGTAGGGACCATCAGAGGCAGGCAGGTTGTTAGGCACAGAACATCCAGAGGCAGGCTGGGCATCAGGGACCAGATCAACACGCTGGGAAGTGGGCAGAAGCACATCAGGCTGGGCAGTGGGCAGAGGCACAACAGGCTGGGCAGTGGGCAGAGGCACATCAGGCTGGGCAGCGGGCACCGGATCATCAGGCTGGACAGTGGGCAGAGGTACATCAGGATGGGCTGCAGGCAGAGGCACATTAGGCTGGAAAGTGGGCAGAGGTACATCAGGCTGGGCAGCAGGCAGAGGCACATCAGGCTGGGCAGTGGGCAGAGGCACATCAGACTGGGCAGCAGGCAGAGGCACATCAGGCTGGACAGTGTGCAGAGGCACATCAGGTTGGACAATGGGCACCGGATCATCAGGCTGGACAATGGGCACCAGATAATCAGGCTGAACAGCGGGCACTGCATCATCAGGCTGGACAGCAGGCACCAGATCAGCAGGCTGGACAGTGGGTAAAGGATCAGCAGCCTGGAAAGTGGGCACAGGATCAGTAGGCTAAACAGCAGGCACCGTATCAGCAGGCTAGACAGATGGCACAGGATCAGCAGGCTGGGCAGTGGGTACTGGATCAGCAGGCTGGGCAGTGGGCACCGGATCAGCAGGCTGAACAGCGGGCACAGGATCAGCAGGATGGGAAGTGGGCACAGGATCAGTAGGATGGGCAGTGGGCACATGATCAGCAAGATGGGAATCAGGCACTGGATCAGCAGGATGGGCAGTGTGCACAGGATCAGCAGGCTGGGCAGCTGGCACAGGATCAGCAGGCTGGGCAATGGGCACAGGATCAGTGGGCTTGACAGCAAGCACCAGATCAACAGGCTGAACAGCGGGCACAGGATCAGCAGGATGGGAAGTGGGCACAGGATCAGTAGGATGGGCAGTGGGCACATGATCAGCAAGATGGGAATCAGGCACTGGATCAGCAGGATGGTCAGCAGGCACTGGATCAGCAGGCTGGGCAGCAGGCACAGGATCAGCAAGCTGGATAGTGGGCACAGGATCAGCAGGCTGCAGCAGATCACCTAGTATGGAGGCAGGCTAGAGCAGATCAGCTGGCATAGAGGCAGGCTTGAATAGATCAGCTGGTGTGGAGGCAGTCTGGAGTAGATCGGCTGACATGGAGGCAGGCTGGAGCAGATTGGCTGGCGTGGAGCAGGCTGGAGCAGATTGGCTGGTGTGGAGGCAGGCTGGAGCAGATCAGCTGGTGTGGAGGCAGATTTAGATAGTGGCAGGATTGTGCAAGTTGGGAAAAACCTCAGTTTCTTTTTGGGTTTAGTCACTGAGGTTCTGCATGTGAACGCAGGGCTGCGAGCAAAGGGTGCAGCTGATGAAAGAAAAGAGCTGAGGGACAGTGATAAAAAGGGAGCAGTTGCTAAAGAAGATTTCTGTGGGGTTGCCGCAGGCAATGGAGAAGAGATATTTGTTAATGGGTTAAAGGCAGGCTAGGTGCAGCAAGTGGAAACAGGGTACTGACACATAGTTGGTAGCAGGGTATACTGGGCTGCAACTGTAGCTGTTGTGGATGACAGAGAAAGAGATACTTGGGAAGGCAGGTGTCTAACAGCAGGAATGGATTGGTGCAAGTTGACTGGAGCTGAATACAACATATCTGATCATGCCTGTGGTAATGGCTGAACAAAATTTAGTTTACATGCTGCCTGTCTGAAAAAGACTGCACTGCGTTAAGATGCTCCACTAGCACCTGTTGAGAGCATGCTGAATAATGCTCAAAGAAATAAGCTGAGTCATCCTCCAATAACCAAACATATGATTCTACCTGAGCCATGCTGAAGGGGGGAAAAAGTCATCACTGCCTTTAGAAGTACTGGACAAAGCCAACTCTGCACAGACTTGAATCAAAGGCTGAACGCCACCAAACAGCATACTGCCCTGATCAACTAAGGAATGAGCAAGACGAATGCATTCTAACAGCTGATCACTGGCCTGCTCCTTCAGTATCTGGCAGCAGTATTCTTTCTCCTCTGTTACCAGCAAGGAAAAGTATACAACCTCCTCTGGAGGCATTTTGCCACAAACAACAGCAGAGCCAAGATGGCTTCCCTGTGCAGCCACTTCTGATCAGGACTGGCCTTGGTGTTATGTCAGCAACTGGTGTGACCGGACATGTGTGAACTGCAACAGAGAATGCCAGGCACAAGTAGTGTAAAATAGTATAATTTATTTAAAAGATAAGTGGACAAAGATGTAATTGCACCTCCAACATACCAAACAGTGCAAAACAAGCCAAATAACAAAACAGTGACACACAAAGAACAACTGCCTAAACTAAGTATATACAGTGGATAGAGAAATTCCAAACCGTAAATGTAGCCAAGCCCAGTTTATACACAAGAGATTAATCAAACAGGAAGTAAGAGGAAATACCTGCAAATTAAGGGAATTCCTTGGGGACCCCTAGGTCACCAAAACTAGTGTCCCCATTGGAAGATTCCCCCTCTATTACTTTTCTGGGAACAACCCAAAATGTGGGATTTTGTTTACTCTCACTTTTAATGATAATAGTAAACAGGACACATTGAAAGAGTGAATCTCCCTAAAGGGGGACACAGACAGCACTAAAAAAAAAAGTAAAAAATAAATAAAACTCAGCAATAAGGTGCAAAAAAAGAAAAGCAGTGTGCACTAAGGATTATGATACAAATCCAAAACAACTATACAAAAAAGTGCAGCACTATAAATAAACAAATATGATAATGAATTATCCTCTATCAAAAAAATTCACAAACATCTGTGTCCATAAGTCAACCTATGTAGTGAGAATAATAAATGATAATAAAAGTGATGCTAATCAAAAGTGTCCACCTCTTTCCCAAATCAAAGTGGAAAAGTTCAGTAAATATTGACAGTGCAAGATTGCTCCCCATGATGATGTCCGCTATGATGAAACGCGTCAACCTGGGCCAAGGGAAGTGACACAATCATGCAAGGCGAAACACAGAAATCATCTTTGTGGTAAGTTAGTGGAGGATCAGATGCTTATTCCATAATACACGTTATATTGCCTGTGTGGCAATTCTGTTATGCGAGTGCATTTTAACAATTTTAACACATTGAAAGTGTGGTTTTACTACACTATGAGAGGTTTCTCTTTCTTTATGAGTTCCCATTTATGGAACTGTTTATGAATGTGAGCATATGAAGATCCCAGAATACCTGAAGTTGTTTGAACCATGAGCACTCTATGACCATTCCTTAACCACTTAGTGACTGCCTCCTGTAGATTTACTGCTACAGGGCGGCTGCTGTGTGCAGAATCCTGTATAGATTTGTGAATCTGCATTTCTGGTTAGGGGGACAGCACAAGCTGATTGGACACAGCACAAGCTGGTCAGCGGGTGCCAGCCAATGGATGTCTGCTGGTGATTGGTGAGAAGGAAGACAGGATACAGCTCTGCATATATAAACAATGCAGAGCTCTGTCCTGTCAGTGGGGATGTGGCAGTTTTTGTTTCGCTGCAAAGCAGGGAATAAAAAGAGTCACATCCCTTAGTGAAAGCACCTCTCAGCACACACATAAACACTGGTTAGGAACACATTTAACCCTTTGATTGCCCTAGATTTTTAACCCCTTCCCAGTCAGTGTCATTAGTACAGTGACAGTATATATTTTTAGTACTGATCACTGTGTTAGCGTCACTGGTTCCCACAAAGTGTCAGTTAGTGTCAGATTGTCTATCGCAGTCCCCCTGTTGCTGATACTAGCATACTAGCATACCATAGTTTATAGATGCTATATCATTTGTGTAAACCAATCAATATATTAAGCGCGTATTGGGATTTTTTTTTTTTACCAAAGACATGTAGCAGAATACTTATTGGTCTAAATTTATGAAGAAATCAGATTTTTAAAATTTTTCATTGGATATGTTTTATGGCAGAAAGTAAAAAATATTGTGTTTTTCCCAAAATTGTCAGTCTGTTTTCATTTATAGCGCAAAAAATAAAAACCCAGTTGTAATCAAATACCACCAATGGAAAGCTCTGATTGTAAGAAAACAATGATATAAATTTTGTTTGAGTACAGTGTTGCACAACTGCACAATTATCAGTTAAAGTGAAACCAAAAAAGCAAAAAATGGCCTGGTTATGATAGGGGTAAATCTTTCAGGGCAAGTGGATAATTTAGGGTCGTATATATTTGGTAACGTATATCTGTACAAACCCAGGTGATTGCAGAGGTGCTTTTCTTTTCCTCTCTACTCGTGGAAGACTACTAGTTGAAGATTCAATTGCTCGATATTTGGAGTGTCACTATATACTGCCATCTTGCACTGTCATTATTCATTGAACTTTTTTTTGATTGATGAAAGAGATGGACATTTTTGATTAGCATCACATTTATTATTATTATTATTCTCATTTTTTAGTGGCTTGTGGGCACAGATGTTTGTCAATTATTGATTGACGATAATTCATTATCATGTTTGTTTATTTATAGTGCTGCACTTTTTTGTATAATAAAAAAATTAAAACTGACAAGGGTTCTGCACTCTACCCAAAACTAAAAAAAAAAGTTTTACCTTTAGTTATACTATAAATTTTATTATGAATGTCAGCAATAACAGCTGGCATATTTCTTTGGGATCACTCACACTAGCGGTTGGTTGGGTATTAAAACCCTACAGTTGAGCGGTGTTTTTACTGCTCCCAAACAATACTCCCCTTGCAATGCTTTGCATCGCTGCCATGGCAGGAATTACTGTAAACTCCTGTCGCTTTAAGTGAGTGGGGCCATTCTGCAAGCAGGAATTATATCCTCTGGCACGTCAAGTGATTGGGGCCACTTTGCAAACGCCCTGCAACTGCATACAATGCACATGGTTGTGGTGCTCTAGTAGAGGGTGATACAACATCTCCTCAATGCTTGTCAAATGCTCTCTGAAGAGCTATCAAGCTCTTTCAGTATAGAGTTATTTTAATGATCATAAGTACAATTAGGGGATAGAAGAGAACTAGCATATTTTTCTCCCGTCATACACCAAGGACCAGATCCTGTGGTGGAATTGTTAATCTGCCACACAACTTAGGAGGTCATTCTGCACCATCCTAAGAGAAGGATTGTTGGTTAGGAATGTGGATATAGTTTAAAGGCTATAGTCTGGGCATGAGTGCACTTTAACCACTGGGAGATGTTTAACCCCCTACCTGTCTAGGCAATTTTTCAGCACTGTCATAATTTGACTAACAATTACTCGGTCTTACAATGCTGTATCCAAATTAATTTCATATATTTTTTGTTTGAGACAGATAGAGGTTTTAAAAGCATAATGGGCTAGTATGCATCGCATACTAGCCCATTATGTGACACTTAGCTGCAAACGAAGCCTGTGCTGCCCCCTGTGGAGGCTGCGTTCATGTTTGCCCCTCTTCCTTCTGGGGCTGCGGACTCTGGCTCTGTGACTGGCATTCGCACAGGAGCTGCCAGTCATGGCACTCGCTAGTTAAGAAACGGCTAGGAGGGCCGTTTCTTCACAGCGCATGTGTCGATGACGTCGGCACAAGCGTATACAGTGCATATCTCCTAAATTGTGCAAGTTTAGGAGATATTCACGGCACCTACAGTTAAGCCTTTTTATAGGCTTACCTGTAGGTAAAAGTGGTTGTACAGAGTTTGCAACCACTTCAGCCCCGGAAGGATTTCCCACTGTAGGACCAGAGCACTTTTTTTCAATTTGGCACTGTGCAGTTTTAACTGGTAATTGTGCGGTCATGCAATGCTGTACCCAAACAAAATGTGCGTCCTTTTTTCCCCAAAATTAGAGCTTTCTTTTGGTGGTATTCACCTCTGCGCTTTTTATTTTTTGCAATATAAACTAAAAAAGAACGAAAATTTTGAAAAAAAAATGATATTTTCTAATTTTTGTTATTAGAAAAATACAATAAACTAAATTTTAGTCATACATTTTTACCAAAATGCATTCAGCCACATGTCTCAGGTAAAAAAAAAAGTCAATTAGCGTATATTTATTGGTTTGCGCAAAAGTTATAGCGTCTACAAACTAGGGTACAGTTTCTGGAATTGAGCCCATTGAATATTTTATTTTTTTGTCAAAAGTGATGAAAAATGACAATTTTTTGCTCACACATGGCATGGGTATATGTGGAATTACACCCCAAAATACATCCTGCTGCTTCTCCTGAGTATGGGGATACCCCGTGTGTGAGACTTTTTGGGAGCCTATCCGCATACGGGACCCCAAAAACCAATCACCGCCTTCAGAATTTCTAAGACCAAAAATGTATGCCTTCACCCCACACTACCTATCTCAGTTGCGGAGGCCATGAAATGCCCAGATATGAACCCCCCCCCAATGACCCCATTTTGGGAAGTAGACACCCCAAGCTATTTGCTGAGAGGCATGATGAGTCCATGGAATATTTTATATTTTGCACAAGTTTTGGGAAAATTACATTTTTTTTTTTTCACAAAGTTGTCACTAAATTATATGTTGCTCAAACATGCCACGGGTATATGTGAAATTACACTCCAAAATACATTCTGCTGCTTCTTCTGAATACGGAGATACCACATATGTGAGACTTTTTGGCAGTCTAGACGCGTACGGGACCCCGAAAACCAATCATGTTTTCTAAGGGCATAAAACGGTGATTTTACTCCTCGCTCCCTATCACAGAGGCCATGAAATGCCCAGATAGCACAACCCCCCCCCCCCCAAATGACCTCATTTTGGAAAGTAGACACTCCAAGCTATGTGATGAGAGGCACATTGAGTATTTTGCAGGTCTCGCTTTTTGAAATGTGAAAAAATAAAAAAAAAATACATTTTTCGCTTATTTCTTCATTTTTCAAAACAAATGAGAGCTGCAAAATATGTACCATGCCTCTTAGCAAATACCACCTTGGGGTGTCTACTTTCCAAAATGGGGTAATTTGGGGGACTTTTGTCCTACCTTGGCATTTCAGGGCCTCCAAAACTGTGATAGGTAATGAGGAGTAAAATCACCATTTTACGCCCTTAAAAAGCCTGAAGGCGGTGATTGGTTTGTGGGGTTCTGTACGTGGTAAGGCTCCCAAAAAGTCTCACACATAGAGAAGCAGCAGAATGTATTTTTGGGGTGTAATTTCACATATACCCATGACATGTGTGAGCAATATATCATTTAGCGACAACTTTGTGAAAAAAAAAAGTAATTTCCCCGAAACTTGTGGCAAAACATAAAATATTCCAAGGACTCAACATGCCTCTCAGCAAATAGCTGGCGGTGTCTACTTTCCAAAATGGGGTCATTTGGGGGGTTGCTATAAGGGCATTTCATGGCCTCCGCAACTGTGATAGGTAGTGTGGGGTGAATGCATACATTTTTGCCCTTAGAAATGCTGAAGGCGGAGATTGGTTTTTGGGGTCCCGTACGCGGATAGACTCACAAAAAGTCTCACACATGGGGTATCCCCATACTCAAGAGAAGCAGCAGAATGTATTTTGGAGTGTAATTCTACATATACCCATGGAATGTGTGAGCAATATATAATTTCAGTAACAACTTTGTGTATTTTTATTTTTATGTGTTTCAACAATGACTTTAATATATAACGAGTGTGTAAGGTACCCATATACATCTTAATGTGA
>BLSH010457383.1:29174-43609 GCA_018402905.1 Glandirana rugosa | reverse complement strand
TGCTGGTTTGGGGGATCTGTTATAATGCCCCAGGCCTTTAGTAGGGCCACCCCTTTATCAAGTGAGTCTACGACATAGTCTTTCCCTTCTTTGGAGACAATTAGCCAAGGTTGTGATTCCATAGGGCTTTCGTGATGCTATTGAGGTTCCTTCGTTTCTGTAAGGTGTACTGGGACAGATCCGCATAAAATTGGAGATGATTGTAGGGAGTAGGAATCAAATCTTTTTTCCTTGAGATAGCCATTACCCGTTCTTTAACGTGGTAAAAGTGTAGTCTCAAGATGACATCCCTAGGGATGTCATCTGGCAGGAAGGCTGGCTTAGGTAAGCGGTGGATTCGATCGATCGTGAGATCTAGGTCCGAAAGATCAGGAATCATGGTTTGGAACAATTTTGTCGCATAACTGCGTAATTCCTGTTGTGGCACAGATTCAGGGATGCCCCTTATTTTCATATTGTTCCTCCTGGCTCTATCGTCCATATCAGCTAGTTTAAGCTTAATTTTTTAAATGTCCTCTTCATTCGTGTCATGAGCATCAATAAGATCGTTTATAGTGGAGGCATACTCTCCCATTTTAGTTTCAATATGGTCAACCCTGTCAGTCACTGCATGCAATTCTGATCTGAATTTATGAACGCATGTAAATATGTCTGCCTGAAGGGAGCTTCTCAGGGACACCAGCATGTCCTTGAGGACAGTGTCTATGACTGGCTGGTTGTTCGTGGGGAACATGTAAATAGAGTCTGGGAGCTCCCTGGTATCATCCTCTGAATCGTGTCCTCCACTCACCTCTTTCTCCATTGCATCCAGCTTGAAGCGGGCCTTTTCAGGACTCCCTGATGAGGGTGTAGACGGAGCGGATTTCTGGCTTTGTGCTGGGCTGCTCCTCTTGTGCGTCTTTCCCCTTTGGATAGAGTACTTCTGTGCTTCAGCTACAGGGGTGGAAGACGCGCCCATGCCATTTTGCTTAGGCCCCTGGTGGAAGTAGGCCGTGAGTTTCTGCGGCCGGGATCCGTCCTTCTTTTTCCCCGGCATACTCCCCTTCATTGCTCCGGGTCTCTGTGGAGCGGGTCACGACTTGGAGATAGCTCGCTGTCACTCGGGTGTGCCGCTAGGAGCCGATATTCCCCCGTATGCTCCGGAGCTCCGATCTCATGCGGCCATCTCGGACTCCGGCAAGCTCTGCCCCCTCCCCTAATAGTTGCTTTGATAGTGTCTAGGAAATGTGTCTGAGTTGGTCGTTGTATCCAAGTAGCACCCAGAAGGAATATTAAGTCCATCCGTGATGCAGCAACTTCGATTTCAGTCCAAGGTAATTTCAGGGCTGGGGTCCACCATGGTCTGGATTGAGATAATATAGCTACATTGTAGCAATTGGTGACGTTGGGAGCTCCCATTCCTGCGAGCCATGTAGGCATGTGCAAGATTGTTGTTCTGATGCAAGATTTCTGAGAGTTCCAGATGAAGTTGTGCATGGGGTTTTGAATTTTCCTAAGTTGCATTGGGGAGTAGAGAAGGGACAATGTTTGGAAAAGGTACAAGACGTGGGAGTAAAAACCTTTTTGTCAGAGAAATATGACCCGCCCATGAGGCAACTCCAGATTTAAGGCATGTACAAAGTTTTGCTAAAATGTTCTTGAGTACCGAGAAATTGAGCCGCAGCATTCTCAGGGAGGTAAGTTGTATTTCCTAAGTAGGACAAGGTATCCAGAGGTGCCCATGAAAAGGGAGCGGCGTCCGCAGTTTGCTGTCTGAGGTGAGATGTAAGGTTAGTAGCTAGCATGTGAGATTTGGAATGATTTACAGTAGCTTGTATAAGGATATCAGACTAAAGTGATCTAGTAGTGTGGAAAGGTGGAAAGTGGTGAGAGGGATTGTATTGGGTTAGTCAGGAATATTAGATTGTCGTCAGCATAAAGTCCTATTTTGCGCTGTGCAGAGTTGATAGTTAGTCCTGAAAACAGGGGATGGGACCTAACATGTTCAGCAAGTGGTTCCATGATTAAAGAAAATATTATTGGGGAAAGTGGGCAGCCCTGCTTAGTTTCGTTTGTGAAAGGGAATGAGGCTGACATAAATCCCGAGGTCCAGACTTTGGCCGAGGGTTGGGTGTATAATGTGGATATGGCGAGAGAATATGCCCAGCAAAGCCAAATTTGGAAAGGATCACTTGCATGTATAGCCAATGGACATGGTTAAAGGCTTTCTCAGCGTCGAGTGAAATTAGCAGTGAAGGGATTTTGTGGTGTTCTGCCTATTGAATTAGGTTTATAAAATGTCTGGCACCATCCGAAGTCTGTCGGCTGAGCACAAAACCAATCTGGTCAGGATGAACTAGTTGTGGGGTTAAAGTAGCTAGTCAGTTTTCTATGAGTTTAGCACATATTTTTTTGTCCGTATTTAAGAGGGAGATTGGGTGAAAGTTGACTGGGTTGTCCATGGGTTTTCCAGGTTTGGGGATTGTTACTATGATTGATTCAAGGAATTTGGTGGGGCAGGAACCTTTGTCCGCAATGTTGTTTAACCAGTTCCCGACCGCGCGCCGTGTTTTCACGGCGGCAGTCGGGATGCTGAGCGCGAATCGCCATAAAAAGACGGTGATCTGCAATCAGCCACTAGGGGGCGCGCGCACCCGCCGCACCCCTTGAGGAGTGTGCCCGCGGCTTGGGCGGACCCGATGTCCGCCGGCGAGCCACGATGAGCGGCCACAGGGAAAGAACGGGGAACCGCCGATGTAAACACGGCGGTTCCCCGCTCTGTTAGTAGGGGCATGGGTGATCTACTGATCCCTGTCACTGGGATCAGTTAGATCTCTCATGCCCATGTTAGCCCAACCCCCCACAGTAAGAACACACCCAGGGAACACAGTTAACCCCTAGCTCTCCCCCCCAGGTTAACCCCTTCACTGCCAATGACATTTATACAGTAATCAGTGGACATTTAAATTTCTGATCACTGAATAAATGTCATTGGTCCCAAAAAAGTGTCAAAAATGTCCGACATGTCCGCTGAAATATCGCATTACCGCTAAAAATCACAGATCGCCGCCATTACTAGTAAAAAATAAAGAAAAAATTAAAACCCCAGAAATTAATTCTCACCATCCGTAAACGCGGCCACTTTTGCGCAAACCAATCAATAAACGCAGATTGCAATTCTTTTTATCACAAATATGAGGAATTATATAAATCGGCCAAAAACTGTGAAAAAAATGTTTTTTTGGATTTGAATTTTAGCAAAAAGTAAGAAATTTAGGTTTTTTTGCAAAATGGTCGCTCTTCTTTTGTTTATAACGGCGATCAGAAATGACGCAGAGGCGATCAAATACCACCAAAAGAAAGCTCTATTTGTGGGGAAAAAAAATTTTGTTTGGGTACAACGTTGCACGACCACGCAATTGTCAGTTAAAGCGACGCAGCGCCGAATCGCAAAAAGTGCTCTGGTCCTAAAGCTGGAAAACCTTCCGGTTGGTAAGTGGTATTAAGGAGTTGGTAAGAAGTAGAATCACATATGTAGAGAAGGACTTATAATAGTCATTGGAAAATACGTCTGGACAAGGGGATTTGTGTAGGGGCAGTGAATTTACAACTTTGCCCACTTCTTCTGCAGTGATTGGGCTAGATAAGCTATTCAACATGCACAGCACTAAGTGTAGGAAGATCAATTGTGTTTAAAAAGTTTTGGATATCTGAGAGGTTTGGGGGTAGAAGTGGAGTCCTTTGAATTATATAGAGAGGAGTAATATTTGCGGAGCTGCTCTGCTATGTCTGCGGGATTGGTAAGTTTTTTACCCGAGTGGCGTATTAAAAATAGGATTTTAGATGGGGCTGCTTGTCTTTTAAATTGTTTCGCCAAAAAAGCTACTGGCTTGCTACCCAGGGAGCATGAGTTCCTTTTGAGATGTTTAATATAAAACTCATAGCCTTTCTGCATCAGGGAGCTGAGTTGGTTGCGGAGAGACAATATTTCAGCCGGGAGTTGGGTGTCATGCTGGGATTATTGCGGGCTTCAAGGGCTTTAATTTGTTTGATGATATTGAATATCTGTTGTGTACGTCACTTCCTTTCATGGGCTGAGAGTTTGATAAGTATGCCTTTAATGTAGGCCTTGTGGGTATTCCACAAGAGAGTTGGTTCTGTGTTCGGATTGGCATTGGTTTGGAAAAATAAATCAATTTCTTTTTCAATATGTTGTTTGTACACCTGGTTGGTCAGGAGTGAGGAGTTCTCCAAGGAGACAGGGAGCCAGACGCCTTGATCTGACCAAGTGATTACCCCTATGGAGGAAACAGGAAGGTGAACTTTTCTGTTAGGAAGAGGTCTATTCTGGAGTATATCTTTTGGACGGGGGAATAATAGGTAAAATCTTTCTCATTGCCATGAACACAGCATTACACATCGTATAAGTCTTCGGATGCTAAAAAGGAAGTCAAGGCTGCAAAATATTTTCGGGTGGGGTTTGTTAAATCTATAGACAGGTCGTTGACCTCACTGAGATTGCCGCATAGGATTAAGAGTTGAGATTTGTAGGGTTAAGCCTCATACACACGATGCGACAGTCGTAGGAAAACGGTCGTACAACAGCTTGTTGTACAATCATCCGATCGTTAGTACATGCGATTAGAACAGCCGACGTGCAATGGTCATACAACAGGAGTTGGACGAGCAGACTAGAAAACTTTTGTTGTACAATAAGTGGTCGTACGACTGTTGTACCGTATGTACAGAGAAGTTGGTCCAACAAGTTGTACCTGCAAAACACGCATGCTCAGAAGTCAGGAACACCCGGAAGTGTCCGTTTGTGTAAACCTACATTCCCACTTCACAAATCACATGCACCTGAACTTCCTCTTTATACAGTCATAACACGTCACTACATCCAGCTTGGTCATACGATCACTTAGTGAACGTCAGTATACGAGACACAACAGCCGACATATGATTTTGGACGTCCGGTCGTACGACTGTTGCATCGTGTGTACGAGGCTTTAGAGTTTTAATGCTAAGGATGAGTCAAATTTCAGGTTTGGGTATTTGGAGCATACACATTTACTAGGGTCAGTGGGACCCTGATAGGATAAGGAAGTGGCCATTGGAGTTGGAACATGACAGAGTTCCTGATTGCTATCATGGCCCCTCTTTTCTTAGTGTCAGTACTGGCTAAGAAGATATGGGGGAATTTTGGGTGGTAACATCATAGGATTTTAGGAGCTGCAAGACATCACATTTGGAGGACAGGGCCTCTTTCCACAGTACCAATCTTTTATAAGGGCTGTTGAGCCCTTTAACATTGAGGGATGCTACCTTAACTGACATGAAATGCGGTGAAATATGCAGATGTAAGAGTTACATTTAGCTGAGGCAACTAAAAAGACCGGACGTGTCTTACCGCATCAAATTGATAGCATATAGGCCAAACTGTGAAAGGTCTAAGCCTTGCAAATTTTTGCTCCTGGGTGTCATACCTGAGGAAAGGGGTGAGAGAGAAAAAAAAGAGGAGCAGGAAAGGGAAGAGAAAAGAATCCAAAAAATGAACAATTGCGTACATAGTACGCTTTAACCTGGGGAGGAGAGAACCAATAGCACTGCAGGGAACAGCACAGTGTGAAAACTGGTGGAGGGTTGTGAACTTGGTTGTGAACTTGGAATGTGCATCCATGTGGGACCTGTTGGAGTAAGAAACATGGGTTTCTTACTTATTTGTTATTGTGCGCCAGTCTCCAGCAATGGGAGCAGCTCATGCATGCATGGGGGCTCCTGTATCTGGTGAGGGTGCTAGGCCCCAATTGTGGAGTTGATTTATACCTTGTTTCAAGTGAAGAATCATAGTTGTTTTGCCCTGATAAGTGATAGAGAGCTTGGTGGGGAATCCCCATTTGTATGGGATGCTGTGCTGCTGTTCCACCTATTGCAGCAGAGAGCACACACTAAGCGGCCATGTAGGATCATGGCCAGGCTCCGCACCCCTTGCCAGAATTTTTTAGTGCATTGTCACATGGATGCACATGTATTTAAAGCATTTTGTATGTACTATACAAGAGTTTTATAAGCTTCAGGCATTTTTCTCTTGCCCAATGAAAATTTAAAATGATCTGTGACATCAGCTGTTATCATCTTCCTTGTATCTCCTAGCTTTTTGTGGCTTGTTGTGTCAGAGAACCACTTGAAAAACGGGTGTATAACGTGCATAAACACTTGTGTCGCACATATTTAGGTGTACCCATTGAACTCTATGAGGCTAAATACGCATGAATCTGCTCAATAAGAAGCTCCTGTACTTTTTCATGTGACAAATGACATGCTACAAGCTACAGAGCATACTAATGTGAACAGGTGAAATTTAAATAAATGGATTTGTACTTGTTAAGTGTTGTTACGCATAAGCATAAGCATGACAAAGTGCTAAAGTGTGAATAAAACCTTAAAGAGAACACCATCAACAAAAATGAAAAAATAAAGCCAAACTCTAGGAAAGCAGCCAAGTACACAGTTAAAGAGGGGATCCAGTCAGAAATACAAAAATTAAAGAAAACTCTGCTCTACTCACCTTGACAAGCAGAGTGGAAGTGGGAGCAGGTACCTGCTCCTAGAGAAAACAAAAATAAAAGTGGTAAAGGAGGATGGAAGGAGGAGGATGAGCGAAACTTCCCTTTTCAGGTGAAGGTTCACTTTAAACATAATAATGCGGACTGCTTTATCTACCAAAAGATTTGTAATCCAATGCAGCCAATCATGTAATCCAGGTAGCCCTGGCAGACAACATGGCCAGATCTTAGATCTCCAATGTAACAGCTGCAGCAAAAGCACATTCTGGTCAAAAGCACTGGATCAACCCCCCCATTAGCTGATTGGACCATGAAGCAATGCCAGTACACTATGGAGGTCATTATTCTATTCACTGTACTGTCTCTTCCTGGCAGCATGTTCACTGTTGGTATATTTTTTATGTCCTCCTGGATTTCAGCTTTAATCTAAGCCCCATACAGTCAGGTAACATAATTATGAATACTTCTTTTCTACATTCATTGAATACTTCCTGCTGCTTAAATCAATACACATACTTTGCTAATTAGAGTTGCTAAAAATCAAAGGAGATTGAAGAATACTAATCACTGTTACCATTAAGATGAGTCATGATTTTTATTAAGGCCTTATCTAATGCACATGGATAGTTTGAGGCTGACAAATGCACTAGAGTAAAATCCCTGTGCCTTTATCTGCCTGGGGATCCACAGGTTGCACATACAACTGGCCATACAGCTGTGGCACAAACAGGAAGATCACTCTGATACTTCCTAATACAGCTTTTATGCCACCTGGTGCAGATTTAGGGCTAGTTTACACTTGCTTCAAAACATGGCTTCGGACACGCTTTGTTAAAATTCTCTGAACGCCAGTCAAAGCCCCTGTCACTAAATAAAATGGTTAGCTTACAGTCCTGTTTACACCTTGCTTTTGCTTGGTGCTTTGATGAGGCTTCGATGAGGCTTTGGTGGGGCTAAAATGAGGCTTTGGTGAGGCTTTGTGGGGCTTCGATGTGGCTTCAGTGGGGCTTTGATGAGGCTTCGGTGGGGCTTCAAGCAAGCTTTACCATAGACTTCTACGGAGGCTTTGAAGACGCTTTGAAGCACCACTAAAGCTACATGGGGTATAATTTTTGAAGCGAAGCCGAAGCAAAGCAAAACAAAAGCAAGGTGTAAACAGGACTGTAAGCTAATCAATTTATTTAGCGACAGGAGCTCTTGTTTTGAAGCAAGTGTAAACTAGCCGTTAATGTGCGTTGAAGCCGAAGCAAATGTAAATGAGCTTTGTAGATCACTTACTTTCTAATTGGGTGGAAATAATGATGGTGAACCAGTGAAAAGATTGGAAGAAAATATATGACATAGAAAACCTGATTGCTAAACAAGGATATAACAATGTCATCTACCTGTGCAGATTTATTTCATATATCCTGTTTGTTTTTATTGAACTAAAATATAAGAAAATATCAGAATATACAGAATTATTTTGTATACATGATTATGGCACTCTCAGCCTTTCCCTGCACAGAGATTTTCCAGCTCACAGGAGAACAATCAAAGTACCACCAGTCTGTGAGTATTTGTCAGTGGGAGTCGTTTAACTCCGCAGTTCACACTTTCCATACACAAACAATAGTTTCCGACATCTGTTTTAACAGAAGCATGTACCATTACACAGTATCTGCTGTAATAATTCTGAGCTTTAGGAAATGTCTGTGACACTCACTGCTTCAACCATTCTTCAAAGAGGCAAGGATTCTTTAAGTTCTTATTTATAGCATTTAGAGAATCAGTTTGGTAAATTCTATTACATATTATTGAATATAATTCATTGAATAAAAACTTACAATTAGAAAAAGACCAAACATGATATACATCAGTTGTAATTTTTTAGACATTTAATGTGTCCAGTTTGCCTGCTATGCATTATAGTCTAGTATTATTCACACATAAGCATGTATACCACCCCTATAGTTCACAAAATGTATAGGTCTTTACATCTCCCAATTGGACAGGAACAATCTTTTGTTCATCATTTGCAATAGGTGTATGTGCCACATCTGAATGTACCCTAGTCTCTGCAAGGATCCACCTTATATTCACTCTGAGCAATTCTATCCCTCATAGATCTTGCTCTTCTAAAGGTAATAAAGGGCAAGTCCATAATAAAGTGTACCAGAACTGGATCTGCATGTAGCAAATATTGGTATTTACTGATTATGCTCCTAACTTGTGTATGCTGTCTTGAAAATCTAGTGATAACTCTAATTTGATTCTCTGATTTAATTTATGTTTTTTGGAGCATGAATGCGCATGGATGAGGTCCCCCCTCCTCGTTTTTTGTGGTTTCTTGCTTTTTTTATATATCGTCACATCCAAGAAGGTGATACTGGGGGCATCAGAAGCACTAGTGATTTAATTTTCTATATACACCTTTCCAGCCTGTAGCTTTGGTGGCCTCAGTGTCTGCAAGTCTTCTCTCTGGTGAAGTCCACTGGTGGCCAATGGATGGTGAGAGGTGGCAAGGCAGTCTTACACTCTGGAATATTTTAAAATTGGCTGGTTTGCCTGTCTTGTAATATTAAATAAATACGTGTGTTACAATTACTATTATCTAATCCCATCATAGATATGTCATACCCTCTGCACCCCCAAGGAAGAGGGAAAAAAACAATATCTTGAAAACCTTTATGTGTGTCACAGTTAAGGGAATAAATATGCATATGCTTACCACTATGGTAGAACTATAACCATTCTCTTATTAGTGACTCTTTTGGGTATTTTCATTACACATTGGAGTTGATTTACTAAGCCTTAAATGTGCAAAATCAGCTTCTAACTTCTGTGTGTTCAATTAAGCTTTGACAAAAAAAAAACTGGAAGCTGATTGGTTTCTGTGCAGAGCTTTACCAGATTTTGCACTCTCCAGCTTTCGGCAAAATACAACCTCTCTTTCAAATCTCAGAACAATTGGAGTTATGAATAAGATATTGTTATACAAATCAATATACTTCTTTCCTGTGACAGAAAACATGTCTGTTACTCTTGTTCAGAAAATAAATTACTGTGAATTCTCTTCCTGCTTTTTGTGACATGGATCACAACTACTAACTATAACCCAGAAACGAGGTACATACAGGAAGCCTGGCTTTTAAATGGAGTAGGATGGCCATTCTTTAATTAGTTGCTAGAGGTGACTTGAAAGGCATCACAGATTTGCAAATTAATGCTGGAAGGTCTTCTTAAAGGTAGATCTTTTTCAAGCAAATTTCACTTGCATGGGAAACATTTGATAACATTTTAGCATGGAGGGCCTCAGTAGAATAGCTCCACTTATCTGTAATAACTGTTACATTTCAAAGGAGGTCAAATTTCATTTTAGCAATAAAGAAGACTGTATTGCTGGTCATTGGCAGTTTTGTGGCACTCCCAACAAATTTCATCCAGTTTCGCAAAAAACTCTTAAACACTTCAAGACAACTACCAACAGTTTCCATCACTCACAAACCTTGTGGAAGCTGTTGACACAGATTGCTCTGCAATTGAAAGCTTGTTGAAAGTGCTTAAATTACTACAAATTTTCCAAGGGTATGGCTGGTATAAGAAACCATGTCTTTGTAATTATTCCTGCTCTTTATAATCTATAATGCAACATTGTATGAATAACATTGCTTTCTGCTACTGAATTCTTTAGCATGGATTATTCTCAATTTCCACCTGTGAAAAAGACTGTGTGCTGCAAATGTCTGCACTGTTTCTATGTAAACACATATGGCCTTGCTGTTGTGTAGGCATAGGAATAAAAAGCTATAAAGAATTCAATTTATCAACAGAGCATCGAGGAATAATTGTCAGTTAATAATAGCATTCCTCTTAACTAAGAAAGAAGCATCGGAAGCAGAATAAATGACTGCCTGCTAAGCAAGATATATACAGTTTATAGGATATTGTTTATAACCAAGCAAGCAAATAGCCTGCTGTTCTTTTTTCCTTACAGCTTTCAATCCTCTGCAATGTTATAAAGCTAATATTGTGTATTTTTTCCTCTAAAAAGAAAATTAGCCAAAGCAGCAAAGATAGCTTTTCCCATTCATCTTCACTATCACGTTCTTCATTCGGCATGTCAGATACTACAGAGAGGAGAAGACAGCGCAGCAGCATGACAAATATACCTGCTGATTACTTGCAACACATAACAAAAAAGTAGGACAAAATATCTTAATGTTTTCCTCTTTCTATTCCCCATTCATTAAGTGAAAATTTGCTGTCATTTATAAAGGTCACTGGAAAATAAAGTATTGGAACAAACTAAACTTTCTTGTTACTAGTCATTGTTGTATTACATGTACATTTTATTCAATAAGACAGCTCCTGGATTTTAATGTAATGCTTTCATATATTTGATAATGATATCGAGCAAATACAAACGCATACAAAATTACTATTTAACTCACAAATATAAATCCTCTTTGGATTTCTTTACTTTTTTCTCTTACACTTCCTCATTTTTAATTAATTATCATACTTAAAAAGTCTGATTGAATTTAGAAGCAAAAGGTGTGTATAAACTCAGCCCCTATGTGCATAATCTTCTATGCTATTTAATATGCGAGGACATAAAGTGTCATATATTCAGAGTATTCAAACATAAATATTAAATAAAAATTAAAAAGACAGCTTTTGACAACGTCCTATGACGAAACACGTTTGGCGGGGCTTGTGGTACGCCAACACGTCACGTCCGGTTCCAGGGAAGCTGTCTATGGAACGCATGCTTGATTTCTGACGTTCTGCATAACGAACGCCGGCTTTTAACTGGGCAGCTACCTGAGCTACTGAATACTGCGTATGCTGAAATTCATTCTTTTAACAAACTTTTAATTTAATAAACACACCTGAAAATTGGATTAAGCTATGTGTGTGGTATCCATCCTTCCTTACATGCCTTAAAACCCTCACCAAAGGGAGATCTGCATTAGGACTTCAGGATACGGTCGCTGGATATTTGCATATGCGGGTTACCCTTGCAGGGGTGCTTGCCTCTGGTGAGTAGGGAACTTGAGGGGGAGCAGGAGTGGAAGTACTAAAGTCACTTTCTGGATTGATGCACTGGAGTCACTTTTTGGAACTGTCACAATCAACTGATAAATATAGAGACATTAAGGGACGAGATCATTTCTTAAAAGACCTGAAGAGACAAACGTTTTTTGTACAATTCATTTTGCACATATTATTATTTTTTTGCACATATTTTGTTCATACATTTTTATATCTAACGATTTAATTTTTGGTGTATTCTGGGGCTATGTTGGTGGGAGTAGCGCCTCCAGGTGTTTTGAACTTTTGCACATTCATTTATTGATTTATTTATTATTAGCACAATGACACAGTGATTTTATGAATTCTGGCACAAGTTTTTAATATTTATGTTTGAATACTCTGAATATATGATACTTTATGTCCTCACATATTAAATAGCATAGAAGATTATGCACATAGGGGCTGAGTTTATACACACCTTTTGCCTCTAAATTTCAATCAGACAGCGCCAATTCCCTCAATATTATACCTTGATCCATTAAACTCCACCTGTGGAGGTTCTGAGGAGGCGGCAGTCTTAGTCATTTTAACCAGTTCCCTACCGAGTCATTGTGAAATGACGTCGGCAGGAACTTCTCGTCGATCCGGGCCGACGTCAAATGACGTTGGCCGCTTCTCGCTGCTACTGCGGGCCCCTGGGGGCCCGCAGAGCGGCGATCACGGATCGCTCGTCTGCCGGGGGGTCGCGTTCCCCCCCAATCGGGGTAAAGAGCCAATAAAATTGGCTCTTTACCATGTGACCGGCTGTGTCCAATCACAGCCGGTCACCACCGATCTTCTCGTGCACGCCGCTCGTGTACGCCCCAGGGGGCGCGCAACGCGGCGATCGGAGCTGAGGCTTGTCCCTCGGACAAAGCCCAGCTCCGATCCGTGTAAAGAGCAAATAGATTTGGCTCTTTACCACGTGACCAGCTGTGTCAATCACAGCCGGTCATGTGATGTAAACAAACTGCGGTAACTAGCTGTTACCGCGGTTCTCCCTGTCACACACCGATCGTGTGTGACAGGGAGATTGCGGTAACAGCTCATTACTGCCTACTGTACACCAAGCACACTGATCACCCCCCAATAAAGAGGACCTGTCACCACCCCATCAAAGTACCTGTCACAGTCCACCAGAGTACTTGTCACCTGTCCATCAGAGTACCCGAGTACCTGTCACCTGTCCATCAGAGTACCTGAGTACCTGTCACCTGTTCATCTGAGTACCCGAGTACCTGTCACCTGCCCATCTGAGTACCCGAGTACCTGTCACCTGCCCATCTGAGTACCCGAGTACCTGTCACCAGCCCATCAAAGTACCCGAGTACCTGTCACCTGCCCATCTGAGTACCTGAGTAGCTGTCACCAGACCATCAGAGTACCCGAGTACCTGTCACCAGACCATCAGAGTACCTGAGTACCTGTCACCTGACCATCAGAGTACCCGAGTACCTGTCACCTGACCATCAGAGTATCCGAGTACCTGTCACCAGCCCATCAGAGTACCCGAGTACTTGTCACCAGCCTATCAGAGTACCCGAGTACCTGTCACCTGCCCATCAGAGTACCAGAGTACCTGTCACCAGCCCATCAGAGTACCCGAGTACCTGTCACCTGCCCATCAGCGTACCCAAGTACCTGTCACCTGCCCATCAGAGTACCCGAGTACCTGTCACCTGCACATAAAATAAAACCTGAGTACCTGTCACCAGCCCGGCAAAGTACCCGAGTACCTGTCACCTGCCCATTAGAGTACCCGAGTACCTGTCACCGGACCATCAGCCAACCAGAGTACCTGTCACCTGCCCATCAGAGTACCCAAGTACCTGTAACCAGCCCATCAGAGTACCCGAGTACCTGTCACCTGCACATAAAAGAGAACCTGAGTACCTGTCACCAGCCCGGCAAAGTACCCGAGTACCTGTCACCAGCCCGGCAAAGTACCCGAGTACCAGTCACCTGCCCATTAGAGTACCCGAGTACCTGTCACCGGACCATCTGAGTACCCGAGTACCTGTCACCAGCCCATCAGAGTACCCAAGTACCTGTCACCAGCCCATCAGAGTACCCGAGTACCTGTCACCTGCCCTTCAGATTACCCGAGTACCTATCACCAACCCATCTGAGTAACCGAGTACCAATCTGCAGCCCATCAGAGTACCCAAGTACTTTTACCAATCCATCAGATTACCCGAGTACCTGTCTTCAGCCCATCAAAGTACCCAAGTACCTATCTGCAGCCCATCATATTATTTAAGTACCTATCTGCAGCCCATTAGACTACCCGGGTACATACCTGCAGCCCATGCCTCATAGAATATACCTCGGGTGTTTGCTTTCCAAAATGAGGGTAATTCCACTGTCCTGGTGCCCTGGGGCCTTCAAAAGTGTGATAGGTATGAATGAAATTTTATGTGTAATTTATGCTCCTAGAACGCCTGACTGTGCTCCCTGCATGTTCGGCCTCTGTATGTGGCCAGGGTGTGAAAAAGTCTCACACATGTGGTATCGCCATACTCGGGACGAGTAGCAGAATATATTTTGGGGGGTAATTTTTGCTATATGCATGCCATGTGTTAGAAATTTCTTATAAATTGACCACTTTGTGTAAAAATAAAAGCGTTTTCATTTTCTTTCCACTTTTTTTGAAGAAAAATGTACCATTCAAAAGACTCATATTGCATCATAGATTATACATTGGGGTGTTTGCTTTCCAAAATGGGCTCATTTTGTGGGTAATTCCATTGTCCTGGTGCTCATATCGTTTTTAATGGGGGGTTTTATATAAGACGATGAGCAGGGCTCATACCGCTATGGTGTACACACTCT
>BLSH010457321.1:904622-914717 GCA_018402905.1 Glandirana rugosa | reverse complement strand
TCCATCCCCAGACTCCCCCATCCTTCTGTTCCTGTCCATGGATTCCTCCATCTCCATCCCCAGACTCCCCCATCCTTCTGTTCCTGTCCATGGATTCCTCCATCTCCATCCCCAGACTCCCCCATCCCTCTAACTATTTTGGGAAACAGTTAAATGAATTGCTTTAGTTCCACTTTATATACTTCTTAGTACTCAATCATGAGTGCCCAGCAACCAACCATGCTTTAAAGGGTTCTATAAAAAACAAGGATGTGTAGGAACATAATGGTGCCTGAAAGAATTACAACATAAAGCTTATTATGTGAATAAGAATAGACCCAACACCCTGCTACACCTTTTATTGATATTTTGCTGAATATTGCTTGTCAGGTATATTAGCTATTGGCTTCCATTATTTACATAGTTGCCTAGTTAGTCAGGTTGAAAAAAGACACAAGTCCATCTTGTTCAACCTATAAGACAGACAAGCAAAATTGGTGTTCTTCTGCTACTTTTAAGCAGTTCTCAAATGTGGAATTTGAGAATGTGTGTATCTTACTAAAAGCATAATATATGAAATGAATTCATTATGTTCTTTTCACTTGTGTTAAAAATACATTTTGGGTTTTACATTTAGCATAAAACCATAATAATGTGCAGGATATTTTTTGATACTCTTGAAACATAAACACAATTTTCTGTCTATAGTCCTCATTATTTCTTGGTATTGTTCTGGCTACTCAATGGCATATGGAATCATTATCCATTTAATACTTAGAGTAGACACAAACCTCAGTGCAGCGAGAGCCGTGTTGATAAGGGAGAAGCAGGCATCTGTCACCTGTAATGTAAACTGAAACAAAACTAAATCAGCTATCTATCTATATTTTCTAATATTGCTTATATATACAACATCTCTGGGGAGATCTAGCTTCATTGCAAGAATTCTAAATTCTCCTTTGGTGAGGTCAGACTACAATAACTTACTGCATCCGCAGCCCGAATGTCATAAGTACAAATTTATTTCAAAACCAATATGTCTTCTTTCTACTGAGCAGCTTTTAAATTTGTGCATTTCATATTTAAAGGTAGAACCCACAAACTTAAGGTCAGAACTGAAGAAATTGCTTGTACAATTTGGTCTATGCAATAATAAATTGCTAAGAGAAGCTACTAGTCTGGGTAACATTTGCTGGTATTTATTTAGAAAGGTTCAGCTATCTCTAATAATTCAGGCAGGCGACAGGTATTGCAAGTAAGGTTAAAAGCTTGACTGTCATTAGAGGAAAATCTCATAAAAATATAGATGAAATATAAAAATGATATTTTGATGTGGCATGGGTGGATGATATTCTACTTATGTTATCTTAGTAAAACCATATTTTTCCTATTTTTAGTTTCACTTTTATTTTAGATATTTAATCTTTATAACTTTATAAATAGTTTACAGTTCCATCTTTTATGGAACATATGATCTGTTGCTCCTACAATAGTTAAACGGGTCTATTTTAAAGGACCAGTAAGCCTCAAACTGGTATTTATGTTTTGGGTAGATGTTGGTGTGTTAAAGTGTTTGTATAGCAATAACATTTCTTTTTTTTAGTTTTTGATAGACTAGGCAATGGTTAAAATTCCTTTCTATGTTACCATGTGACCCTTTGGGGGATTTGGATTCATGTTAGGAAAATGCAACAGAGGAGATCTTTACAAAGTAAGGGGTAATACCCTCGTACACATTTGTCTATTCGAATATTTATGCTCACCTCTTTTTCTGGTGACAACTGTAATGTTTTGAATTGGTCATAACAAATAGAGAGTGTAAATTTCCCCAACAGGGAACAGACAGCAATACAACCTGAAAGGGGTTCTAATCCTTTCCTTTACTGTACAATTTGTAAAAAAGTTTTTGACTATGCATACAATTAAATCACTCATTAGATTATTAATTACTATTCTCTACTTTCTGAAACTATGGATTTTCTTCATCCTGACATCATGGATTCTCATCTTCCTCTCATCATGGGCTCTTTACTTCCTCACACCATAGACTTTCTGCTTCTTCATTCCCATAATGTTATGTTTTTAAAGCCATTCTCTGTTTATTTCATGTCCATTTCTGAAATGCTGACTGCTGTAGTGATATACAATATGCTCAAATCACTTTTTAATGAGTTTTCAAACATTATTCAGCCAATTAGTTTCAGCATTTTTTACCTAAAATAGTAATTGTTATGGTATTATACACTATATTGTCAAAGATATTGGGACACCTGCCTTTACATGAACTTTAATGGGAAGGCTGTCCACAAGGTTTAGGAGTGTGACTATGGGGATGTTTGACCTTTCTTCCAGCAGTGCATTTGTGAGGTCAGGCACTGATGTTGGGCAAGAAGGCCTGGCTCACAGTCTAGGCGCTAATTCATCCCAAAGGTGCACAGTCATGTTGAAACAGGAAGGAGCCATCCCCAAACTTTTCCCACAAAGTTGGGAGCATGAAATTGTACAAAATGTCTTGGTATGTTGATGCCTCAACAGTTCCCTTCACTGGAACTAAGGGGGCAAGCCCAACCACTCAAAATAACCCCACACCATAAACCCCTCCACCAAATTATTTGGTCCAGTGCACAAATCAAGGTCCATAAAGACATGGTTGAGTGAGTTTGGGGTGGTGGAACTTGACTGACCTTAACCTGATAGAACACCTTTGGGGCGGATTAGAGGGGAGACTGTGAGCCAGGCCTTCTTGTCCAACATCAGTTCCTGACCTCACAAATGTGCTTCTGGAAGAATGGTCAAACATTCCCATAGACACACTCCTAAATCTTGTGCACAGCCTTCACAGAAGAGTTAAAGATGTTATAGTTGCAAAGGGTGGGTCAACGCAATAGTGAACCTTGCAGACTAAGTCTGGGATGCCATTAAAGTTCATGTGCGTATAAAGGCAGGTGTCCCAATACTTTTGAAAATATAGTGTATATTAGTTATTTGAGACCAGTAGCTACCTGAAATTGGAACCAAAGATCGACCAGTACTAACAGGGAATTGTTTTTTTTACCACAACCTGAAAGTTTAAATATATACAGTAGTCTTTAAAGTATAACTTAAGACAAAACTTTTTTTTTTGTTTTGGATAGACTGAAGAGGGATTAAAACACTTGTCAGTTTTTATTGCACCTGTGCCCCATTAAGGAGATTTGCCCTCTCTATTTGTCCTATTTACCATTATCATTGAAAGTGAAAGTAAAAGAAAATCCCCAACTTTGTCCACAGAAAAGTAATAAAGGTGAAATCTTGCAGTGAGGACACTCATTTTGGTGACCGGGAGATCCCCAAGGAATTCCCCTGATTTTCAGGGATTTTCTCCCACTTCCTGTTTGGCTATGGGATGGGAAGTGAAGGGAAATCTCCACAATGGTACACAGATGGCGAAAAATAAAATCTGACAGCGGTTAAAACCCTCACTTTCTCTGTCCAAAATAAAAAAAAAGTTTTGTCTGTAGTTCTATTTTAATTGAGTTCCATATCCACCTTGCAACAATTATCACTCAACAATGTTTGTAATACTCAGCAAACAAATTGTATTTGTAGTGTGTTCTTTTTTTGGCTTTGACAACCCTGTGCTGTTAGGCCTCATGTACACTGCTGCCTCTAAACGGATGTTTAGAGGCATATGGGCATTTTTTCCAGCTACCCCTGAACTCATCTAATGTTATCTTATCAGTACATGTACACAGGGTCCTTTAAGGTCGTTTCCAGGCAGTTGAGTTTAGAGGCTTTTTTGGAAAGCAAAATGCATTCAGACTGAAGTTCAGAGACATTTGAAATGCCAAATGCCCGTAACAGCTTGTAAATGCATCTAAATGCCTAACTCGCTACTAACTTTAGTAGCATTTCATTTATAGGCGTATGTCATTTAAAAAAAACGGCTTCTGGACGCAAACGCGGCAAAACGCAGCTAAACGGCCGTTTTAAGCATCGATTTCTGGATGTCAAAAGAATAATTTAGGGGAGGTTGAAAAAGTGTCCCACGTACATGAAGCCTAAGTTCATTAATTTAGGGCTTTCAATGCTGAAAACTAGTTAAAATAATAGTGGTTTCCAGTTATCCTGCTAAATCCCTGTTAACCGCTGTTGGATGCAACATCACCCAACACCATACTTCCTAAGCACAATAAAAGCAACAATTAAATTTAGAATTTGAAATGCCAACAAGCCAATGCCCTATCAAAAACAGCTGTGGGCACCTTTCCTTTATCCTCACTGGAAATGTACAGATATGTCACTATCCTCTTGGGCAACAGCTAGCATCACCACAAGAAGAAACATCCTAGACAAAAGAAACATGTGTACCTTCCAAGACTTGCACGAGAATAATGATTTCTTCAACACACCCTGACCTCTATCAACTGGTCAGATCAATCACTCATCGCTGATATCATCCAAGCTTATGAACATCCCTCACCTTAATTCCAATGAGTTTTTTTATTTAAAAGCACATGATTAGAGCCAGAGACTCTAATTGGCTTCAAAAAAGGGTGGACTTGGGGCACGCCATGTACCCTGAGCCCACCCAGTTGTGTGACAGGGAATTAATATTTGCTATTGTCTTCCTGTTCTCCTCCCAGCCAATCAGGAAGTGGGTCCTGAGAGGAGGAGATGCAGGGGAAGCCGCCATGAAGCTGGGGAGGAGGAGACGCAGGGTGAAGCCACCAAGGAGGATGCGCTGCCCGTGACCTACTTGGGGTGCGGGGCTGGTGGGCTGACGATTGAGCGATGGGGGGTTTGGGGGTGCATCCGACCAACTGGGGGGGGATGGCGGGTGGTGTGTTTGCCGTCCCCCCAAAAAGTGGAGCACCGGGTGCCACTGGGTACAATACTCCAATGAAACTAGCCTGTTCTCCTCCTCTCAATCTTCCACTTGCTGGAGAAACTGTGGCCACATCGGAGCAACAATTCATATTTGGTGGACCTGTCCGCTGCTCCTCTCCTTTTGGCAGTCTATACAAACCCTCTTCACCAACCTCACTGGTAGTCTCTCGAAAATCACACCCCAGCTAGCATTGATGGGCTTGGGCTTGGAAGCCTGGGCTACTCGATATCATGCTACTATCACACAAATCCTCATTGTGGCCAGACTCTCCATAGCAAGAAATTGTAATAGCAACTTTCTTCCCTCTCTTTAAAAAATCTTCCAAATACTTCAATACCAATGCCTCCAGGTGGAACTAATGTTTGCAAAAGCAAACCTAACCATACCTAAATTCCAGAAGGACTGGGCTCCCTAGCTAAACTACTCCCATTCCGTAACCACTTTCTTAACCCAATAGCAACTTAGCGCCTTTACTATAATCTCTACTATTTGCTACGCTAAAAATAAGATATGTCCCTCATTGCTGCTAAAATCATTACTTGCCAATGCTACCTTCTACTGTGCTCCCCCCCCCTTCCTTCTCCACCTACAACAGATACCCAGACTGTCACATGTAGAACTTTTGAACTCTTTTACCAATTTGTTTTCCTACATACTTGTTACTGATCAATGTGTAAAAACGAAATACAATTTGCTCTTGGTACATAAACAAAGTAAAAAAACAGCCGCCAACAGAAATGAGCTTGATAGAACCCACAATGACAATAATAATAAAGTAATGCAGCACTAGTTCATATATAAAAGTTCATTTATCATAGTCCAAAGTACATATTCATGGCATCAGAGAGAGGAGTAAAGAAACCGACACCATCTAGAGTGGAGAGGATGAAGGAGCAACTCATCCCCTTGGTGCACAAAAAGGGGCAAACCTGCTTACCAGAGAGTATAGGCTCTAAGATTATAAAGAGCCAAAAACGCCAGCAAGCAGCCAAAAGGTAAACTATCCGTCCCAGTCAGAGAACAAACAATCTTCTCCTCTCACAGGAATATGATCAGCTCCAGGAGTCAGACTCAGACAGCAGAATGGCCCATACAAACCGGCACAGTGTGACCTCAGAGAAATGAAAGAGCGTGCCACAATGGTGTACTTGTTACTGATCACCTGCTTTTGTAACGCATTGATACTGCTCTATGATGCCTCATTTGTAAACTTTTAAATCTTTCATTTAAACTTCAAGTAAAAAAAAGCAAACAGTTTTTGACAGTCTGTGTGTAAAACTTGTCTCTAACACTAAAGCTCACCACCTGACAGCTATTTTTTTCTCTGTCTGAAACAACAACCCCTAAAATATAATGCTTAACCCCTCTTTAAAACTCAGCTTCTAAAATATCACTTAATTCCCACCGACACACATTATCCAAATAATTACATTCATTTTGAACCTACTTAACAGCAGATACTTACCTTATCAACATTGAGATCTATTGGCACCATGATCTTAACACCAAAATGAAATAATATCATTATAAAAAACACATACAACACACACCATAAATATGTAAACACTCACAACTAATTTATTTTTGTTACCACCCAAAATGTGCCTTGGGAACCACAGAAATTGTATAATCAATATGATCAGTGAGTCAGGGTAACAATAATATATGTTGTTACCGTGGCCCAAATCTATATAAATACTATATGCATGATATGAATAAGATAGAATGGAGATTGACTAGGATTCTGCTATAACCATATCTAACATGTATTCAATAATATCACTCTACTGTGAGTGAAGATGCACTCCTACTGATCAAATGTTTAACAAAAAAGCTCTCCTTTAAGAAAATAATAAATGCGAATGCTTTTCCGGGTTAAATATGTACATAACTTAATTTTTTCTCAGGAGCCTGCAGAGCATTGCACCTGTGATCAATGGATCATGGGTACAATAAAAGGCTTCTGCAGATACTGCCTATGGCTTTCTGTCTGTACCTCTGTACAGGCTTTCTGTTTGAAAGCTGTAGGAAGTGTCAAAGAACTGCAATAGTGCTCACTAGTGCCCTCACAATAAATTGAGAACTACAGGCTGTCTGCCGCAATCACAGAATGAAATGTGAATGATACAGCTGTGTGGGCTGAACCTCGTACAGTCATGATGATTTTAATTTGTGACAGTAGAACCCTGGCCTGCTGTCATGTGGGGGAAGGGAGGGAGGGAGGTTGCAGGGATTGGTGCACAGGTAACATGTTAACTAAATACAGGTGTAACACATAACATGTTATTATATGTGAACTTGGCCTTTAAAGTGTAACTTAGGCTCCAAAATTAAAATGGAGCGGGCAGGCAGAATTTTTAATGCAGAAGAGATATACTTTGTCTCTTTCTGCATTAAAGCTACTTACCTACCTGTCCACCCTTGGTTGGGGATCAAGTCCAATATGCCAGCCGCCCGAAGTTGTCAGCAGCACGTGGTGAGTACTGGGAATGGTGTGTATTGCTGGATTCAAGGTAAGTATAGTTCTCTAAATTCAATCCCACATTTGAGAGATTAAGAAAAATAAAAATACTTATAGAATAAGTATGGTATTGGTGGTATTGTAGCCACATGAGAATTATTTTACAATTATACATAGCAATGAATATTAATGTGTGAAATAGTTATGTTCAAGTTTTCTACCAGCATGTATTTTTACAAATGAAAAGTATGAAGCATTAAACAGATGCCAAGATAAAAAAGACCACAGAATGTTTTCCTTTACACTAGTGGTGAACTGCTTATAAAATATGAACAAGCATTCAAACAGTAAGTTGTATTTTACAAAGTATAGTTCCGGAGCTCCAGCTGTTCAGTTTTGTTATAAGGAAGTTGCTAATCAGACTTTTAGTGGGGCTAAACTGAGGTTATTCATCCTCCTGCATTACAGTAATAGTCATAATCAGCAAAGACAATTCAAGCTGAATAAGACAGAGAAGTCTCAGAAACCAGTCAGAGAGAAATACCAGGTGACCGCACTTACCTAAAGTAAACCTGCCATTAAACAAAGTGAAAAAATATACCTTGCTAAGTGCAGGGACTCCAAATTGTGCCTGCACACTTTGTTTTTTTGTTTGTTTTTTATTTTTTTAACAAAGCTTGTATGCCTTTGGAGCCCACAAGTTTGTATGCATCCAGTATGCAAATTTAGATTTAAAGAAAAATTCCAGGTTATTTTTACATGGTTACATTGGTCCAGCTTGGACCAGTGCAAGTATGTATGTTCCACAGCTGTGGGATCCCTTTTGAAAGCTGTATATCACAATAACAGATACTGCTACTACAGTGATCCCTATTAGCTTCTGGGTCCCATGACACTTTCACAGATGCAGTCATTGTTTTGGTCACCCCATAGACTCATTATGCTATTATACACATTTTATTTTTACCGTAGAAAAAAATGGTTCTACATGTTTTGAAGCAGATCACGCTGAAAGTGATTGTCATCATGGCCCTTGATTGCTCAAGCGGGTCCGGGTACTCTGAGATAGCATCCCTGGTTTCAGACATCCTCTGGCCTCTGCAACATTGTCTAGAACTTCTCTCTCAAAGACTGCTTTTGCATTTTGCTTTTTAGCATGACTATTTAAGGCAAAGAGTCACAGCTTGACTGAAGTTATCATATTTATTTATCATATTTACCATGCTTCTATCTTCATATGATCTGGCAACCATGACTCATGGTAATCTGGTATGATCAAATATCCTATCTATGGTATATCAAGATAGGACACTTAATTTATCTAAAGCAAGTCACTAGGCTTTTCAAATAATCCCAAATTGGTAGTGAGGGGAGAAAAGGGATAAGGTTTAGTACAAGAGATATAAGTGCATAATTTTCTTCTGTTGTTGTTTATTAAGTAGGAAGGCCAGTGGGCTGGCCTGAATTTATGGGAGGAGCCCGGAGGGCATTTAAGCACCCTCACTCTCCATGCTCTTTGTCGGTTCCAGTGCACGATAGCACATGTTACTGGGCCGGCTCTCCGTAGCTCACTTCATGTTTGTGAGTCTGTGCATGCGATTACCAGCTTGCTCGCTGTTGCAGGTAGGATTCGAATCCTTTCATTTCATACGCTATGTTACAATTCATTATGTTTCCTATCCTGCATCTCCTTTTGTACTTAGCTGCCCCCAAGTTGGTGTCATTTGTGGCCCGACATCATACGGCATGGTAGATTTGAAAGTTTCCCTCTGCCTATTTTATGATTCATGCGCAGAGCCAAGCCTCGAGCCACTGTCGGCCGTTATCCAATATCACTCGATGCAGGCTTTGTTGCTCACAGCATTCACTGTCTATGGTGGTTGCCATTGCATCCATTGGGTGATTAGCATGTGTTTTTTTGCACAGCTTCTGTGGCTGATTGAGGGGTAGTTGGACCCACCTGGGCCTTGGCTGCACTCAATTAGCCTCGGGGGTTGGGTGGTTGGTGTTCAGTTGAAGCCATTTCAAATTCGTATGAGATTAATTTCATGCATGCTACAACCAATTCGTATCGATCATGCCATTCACCTCACAATCGATTTGTACCGAATCCATTGCATACTCACCACAATCTGATTCGAGCCTAGCCACAACAGTTTTGTATTGGATGCATCACACACACCGAGTCGCATTGGACCATGTCACTTACTCTCTTCGTTTTATTACCCTATCTACCGATTCATATCGGTTCATGCCTTCCCTTCAACCGATTTCGATCGGTTCATGTTATTTTCTTGACTACCGATTGTTGCATCGGTGCATTTCCTACCCCACAAACGATCCATGCCAGATAGTTGCCACAGTCCAACATGTACCTAGTTACCAATTCATACCGGTCATGTTGTTTACCCAGTCCATGTTATCTTCCCGATCGGTTACCCTTCCTGCTGACTCGCATCAGTTCATACCGTTTTGCACTACCAAATCGCATCGATTCTCGTCATTCCTTACTACCAATTTGCATCGGTTCATGTCAGTTCCTATTGCTGATGCATGTCGGTTCATGTTATTCCACTACTGATTCTCTGCGCTTCGTGTTGTTTTCTACTACCGATTAGCATCAGTTCACGCCACTTCCTACTACCAATTCATGTCATTTCCTATTACTCATGTTGGTTCATGTCAGTTCCCGCTACCGAGTCGCATGGGTTCATGTCAGTTCCCGCTACCGAGTCGCATGGGTTCATGTCAGTTCCCGCTACCGAGTCGCATGGGTTCATGTCAG
>BLSH010457321.1:867181-885229 GCA_018402905.1 Glandirana rugosa | reverse complement strand
CCCCCCCCCCCCCAGAGCTCCTGTCTTCCCCCCTCCTCTCTCCTGCCAGCTGCTGTAGAAGATGTGTCATGATGGATAGATGGAAACGGGTCAGTAAATTTGTCATTTACCGACTCCTTCCTTTTCTGAATGAGTCAGTGATTGGTACCAATTGATTCATCCATAACTGAAGCATAGTAAACTGTTTTTACTATACTTCCGTTTCTGAATGAATGGGAGGCTCGGTACACAACTATCGCTGCCTATTCATTCTGTGCAGCTGGAAATTGAGAGCCGAGGTTTGTTTAGACCCCTGATATCTCATCAAAGCCACCCAAGAGGGCTCCTAAAAAAAATTGTAAAAATAAAAATGGTAAAAGAAATAAAATGAAATGGTAAAAAAAAAAATAATAAAATTAAATTAAAAACTACTTACACCAGTGAGGGAACTATCAGGAATGCAAAGGTTGCAATTGTGACATGGCATTTCACCACCATGGGAAGGCCCATAGATGGCAGAAAGGGGGCCCGCTGCAGAACTTGTGAATGGGGCCCTGCTGCGGTACCATAATAAAGGGACCCGCTATAGGAGTAAAGTGCCCCAGAATCAGTGGGAAGAAGGAAGGGCCCTGGCCAGGGATCAGGGGGCCCTTCATAATTTCTTGCACCGGGGCCCTGAAGGTTCTACTTATCTACTTCTACTTATCTACTCTTTCCATAATTTCAGAGGGACCCTGCCACTTTGCTAGGAATTTACTCTCAACTGTGGGGACTAGTACCAGCACTCTATCACCAGGGCTGAAGACCCGGGTCTTGGCATTCCATTTATAAAACCCTTCTCTGGGCCTCCTGGGCTTGCTTCATATGTTCCCGTACAAGCGGCATGACAGCAGCGATTCTTGCATCAGTGAGATATGTTCAATGACGCTTCTATAAGGTGTGGTCGCTCCCTCCCACATTTCTTTTTTCTTTTGCAACATCTAGCAATCCCCTGGGATGTCTATGTAGCACCAGCTTAGTATTGCTTCTGTAATATATGCAGAGTATTGCTCTCTAAAACATCATTGCATTGCATTTTTCTTCCTAAACTTTTACTTCACAGAAACTAGAGGAGAGACTCTATTGGTTACTGCTGTAGCTAAGAAGGATACCTACCCCTAACAACAAAGGCAAGGAAGGACATGATTGGATAGCAGCCCAGGAGAGCTGGGATTGGGTGGTCAGGCCGTTTTTTGAGAGGGGAGGAGAGAGAGAGAAAGAGACAGGGGAAGGGGCCATCTTGTTGTGTCTCAAGTGCCATCTGCCAGAGCCTGGTATTCTGTCAGTGACTAAAGGGAGGTGCAGATTTGAGAGTGGAGTTTGCAGTGTGTTTTTCTGCCATTTTTTTTGCCTGACCTCTGAAGATGTGCTAACAGTGCAGGGAGATGAAGAGATGGATTTCAGTACTGCAGCAATCGTCATCATCATCCTCCTGTTGGAAGATTATGTGGCCTGCATTGCTTCCATCACCATCCAGTTGGCTGAGACAGCGAACAATCTACTAATCGCTGAAAGGAAGATATATGCAGTGCATCTAATGGTGAGAGATCTTATGCCAACCTTGTGTGAGGGGATCTGGCTTAATCCTGCTAGATCCTATTTACCATTAATGCAGCTCTATCTGAACGAGGATCACCACATCTGTTAATCTATGTTACCCTGTGACACTTTGCGAAGATACCCCTTTCATCCTGTGGATTACAAGTATTACTTCACAAAAGGCTGAGTACTCAACACAGGACTTTAAGGGCCCCAACGCTGACAGACTCTGTGTGTGTGTATCTGTGAATAGAATTCCCACTGGCCAGTGGTAAGCTAGAACCTACAAGATCTAGATAGGCTCTTATGGTCAGTAATATCATTTCTGGGTAATTGTTGAACATTATTTTTTCTATTGTGCAACTGACAGTGTCGTTCACCACTCGCTCAGTGCATTTCAGGCAAGGCCTCTCACTGGCGGTTAAAGCGAACAAACACCAATCCTGTTTAACTTTCTGAGTGGTTGCCATATATCATTGCAGTTAATATTGGTATCCTGTTAATCAGTTTATCTCTTTCCGGGGCTTATTGCTAGTTCTAATAAAGCCCAGCTAAAAGTTTAAACGGTGTATTGGTGTTACTTGGATCCAGCTGAGGGTGAGTCATCACTGGCGTGGGACAGAAGACCCTTATATTACAGCGGCCCTTGCAAGGTTAGCGCCACATCTACCATACATAGTTCAAAAGGGGAGTAACCTGTAGATGCCTGAGGTACCTCTCGTATGGCAAACATGAGGTATGGCAGCAAAAAAATCCCAATTTCTCCCATCTTTGTCCACCACCTTTTTTAACTTGCTTTTGAGCGTTTTGTTAAATCTCTCCACAAGACCATCAGTTTGTCGGTGGTAGACAGGTATGGAGATGGGAGATTTTGAACAACTTACACAATTATTTAATGACTCGGGACATAAATGGGGTGCGTTGATCCGTTAATAACTATTTGGAATACCCACACGACTAAATACCTGTACCAGCTCTTTGGCAATAGCCTTAGCTGAGGTATTACGCAAGGGAATGTCTTCAGGATATCGCATGGCATAGTCCAGTATTACCATTAGGTGCTGATGGCCCCCACCAGATACATGCCAATTCTTTCAAAAGGCACTTCAATTATTGGCAACGATACCAACAGACTGTGAAAATGGGGCGATGGCGCAGAAAAATGACACTCTGGGCATGACTCACAATATTCTTTGACATCTGCATATAACCTGGGCTGAAAGAATCTCTGGGTTATTCTCTCCTTGGTCTTCTCTATACCCAGATGTCCACCCATTGTACGACCATGGGCTAAATCTAATACCATCCGGCGATAGGGTTTGGGAACCACTAGCTGCTCTACCTCCTCCTCCCCTTGCTTTAAACCTGATACAGCAAGTTATTTTTAAGAGCCATGTAGGGAAAAGACATCCCTCTATTAGGCTCAACAGGTTCCCCATCTATTATTTTAATGTTTTCTCTGGCTCTATTGAGTGTGGAGTCTCTTAGTCGTTCTGTACAAAAATCAATCTTTCCTGACCTCTAAGTCAGGCACCACATTCTGTCCACTCTCACTATTGGAGTCAGAGATAATTTCTTGTTCATTAACCTCCAGCTGGGGGCAGGATTCCAGCTCCTCCTGCTCCCCAGCCTTTACAGAAAAGGGAAAAGGATCTTCTTCTTCCTCAGACACGTCAACAGTTTCTCTTTCAATTTTGCAATCAGAAGGGTCTGATGTGAGTTCCAGTGTTTCCTCAGCAGGGGGAGCTCTGTCCTCCTGACCCTTTTGTTTTCCCATAAACTCCAAAAGTGGGCAAATCTCTGCCCACCAGGGTTTCATGAAGCAGTGAGGGTACCAACCCCACTGAATGTGTCACCATGCCCCAAGGGGTATCAGTCTCAACCACAGCAGTCTGGTAGTCACGTGTGTCACCAGGTATGCAAATAACCCCAATAGTGCTAGGGTGTAACTTTGCAGGATTTATCACCTTCGACTAATGTCACAACACTACCAGAATCAAGCAGAATGGTGACTGGCTTTCCACCAAATGAAATTACACACATTTGTTTTTCCATACGTCCTGACATGATGCAGTACACGCCACCTGTGCAAAAAGAGACATGCATTTTTTCAAATAAGCATTATCATATTGCATTTGTGCATCATTTAGGGAACAGTTTGCAGCAATATGACCTAAGGCATGGCAACAATAACATTTTATGTGTTCTGTACCCAGTCCTCTAAACGGCCTCAGAGACCTTCATGACCTATTTGGCCAGTCTCCAGGTCCGGAGCCCATAGTCTCATTATCTGTAGCAACAGTCTTGTTATTTTTCCGCACACCCTTGAACCCTAAATACCATATCCTGCGGGCGATTTTTCACCCCAAGAGACATTGGAGTGGGGCACGGATGGGTTCAGCAAGTCCTCTGCAGCCAGGGGCGGACTGACAACCCATGGGGCCCCGGGCAATAGGAGATCCTGGGGCCCCCTGTCCCCGCCCATATGTTCCTGCCCACACTCAAGCCACACCCACACAAAGCTCCACCTACATATTGCACTGCCCTCACTACATGCGTTTGTCACAGAATTTCTTTACACTTTGTTCAAAATAAATATTTATTATAGAATATAAAGAAAAATAAACTTGAATTAAAGAAAGTGCAACAATGGTACATTTCCAAAATTAAGTATTTCATAAATTAACACAACAGGTGCAACAAATGTTTTCTTAGCTGAACAGTTTGATAAAAAATATATAAAAAATAAAAAAAATAAAAGCTCTGTCCAGCATGTTACAAAATGATGGCCCTAAAATTGCTCCACTCCATTGTTCCTGACGATACCATACATGTGTGGCGCCATTATTGTTTATATACATGTGCTTGTCCTACATAAAGGAACATTATTCTCACTGATCACCAATGTAAGGAATATTATTCTCACTGACCACCAATGTAAGGAGCATTCTTCTCACTGACCACCAATGTAAGGAGCAGTCTTCTCATTGACCACCAATGTAAGGAGCATTCTTCTCACTGACCACCAATGTAAGGAACATTCTTCCCACTGACCTCCAATGTAAGGAGCATTCTTCTCACTGACCACCAATGTAAGGAGCGTTCTTCCCACTGACCACCAATGTAAGGAGCATTCTTCTCACTGATCACCAATGTAAGGAGCATTCTTTTCAATGACCACCAATGTAAGGAGCATTCTTCTCACTGACCACCAATGTAAGGAACATTCTTCTCACTGACCAACAATGTATGGAGCATTTTTATCATTGACCACCAATGTAAGGAGCATTCTTCTCACAGACCACCAATGTAAGGAACATTCTTCCCACTGACCTCCAATGTAAGAAGCATTCTTCTCACTGACCACCAATGTAAGGAGCATTGTTCCTGCTGATCACCAATCTTAGAAGCATTCTTTTCATTGACCACTAGAGCTGCGCATCTTTACCGATCTCATGATTCAACTACAATTATCATGTCAACTATTCGATTTGGCGATGCGTCACAATTACTGCCCATGGTTTTCATCAAAAACCCATCAGCGCAGCCTCATCAGTGCTCATCAAATGCAGCTTATCAGTGCCCATTAAATTCAGCCTCATCAGTGCCCATCAAGGCAGCTTATCAGTTCCCATCCAATAGCAGACTTATTGCCCATTAATTGAAGCTGCTCAGTACCCATCAAATGCAGTCTTATCAGTGAATGGATCACACAGAGCGTCAATCTCTTGCTGTGTCACAGACTGTGGATTTTAATTGGTCGGCGGCCAGTTTAACAAAGTCTCACCTCATAGACCGGCTCCTATGATACATGTCACACTGATTCAATTTCCTGTTATTGGATCAGTGTGCCGCCTAACACAGGAGCCGGTCTATGAGGTGAGACTTTGTTAAAGTGGCCGCTGGGCAATTAAAATTCAAGCTCCATGACACAGCGGGAGATTGACGCTCTGTGTAATGTACACAAGGAGGGAGAGGAGGACCCTGACAGGGGCATGCTGGGATGATGTCATTGAGGCAATTGTGATTCAGATGCTCTCTGCATTGGTGCAGAATCGTTTCAGTAGAAGGCTGAAGTGTGATGCATGATCAATGAAGTCATCCTGGTGTGCCCCTGTATTTCAACACCCCTACTGACCACAATGAAAGAGTCATTACTCAGTGTATAAGATCGCAGTGTATATATATATATATATATATGGAATAACACTCACTAAGTGCTATTTCTTACATATGTATCAAAAGAAGAAACACCGCGCTATATCCCTATAGAGAGCAGCAGCTTAATACACAATCAGTATATCGTAACAAACTAAAATAAAGGGCTGCACTAATTATAAATGAGCATATCGATGTAATAACCAAATTAAATAACGTAAATAGCGATTGATAAAAAGTCAGATTTGAATGGAAATGATCATCATCAAACAAACTTCGTATATATCTGTAGTCACCCGAAGTGCTGATAGAGCATGCTATGTGATCCACCACCAACAATTATAAGGCTTACCAAATAGATAAACCAAATCCGCATATAATCTGGTCCATCCAAATGAGTGGGAACAGCTGAACCTCTGCTGTCACTCTCCCAATCAACAATGGTATTCGGATTAGATAGGACAAAAGTGCATGTACCAAAACCCCCCCCCTCCGGGGGTGGAGATGTGACCCAGCCTTCACCAGTCAGTATTCATCAAATAATGTCACCAGACGGATATACAATGAAAGAGAAGGGTCGCATAGCATAATACTGTAAAACTAGTTTAATCCAAATATAAAATACTACTCACAAGGAAAAGTTGAAAATCACGTTTAAAAGCCGGCAGCTGTGTCCCTTGGGTACACAATGTAAACAGCAGTGACGTCAGCGCGCCCTCCCGACGTACGTTTCATCATCAGCAGACGTCGTCCTGGGGATTTCTTATATATAACACTGATATCTGTACACTGAGTGGTACTAAGGAATAGCAGTTAGTACACTGAGTGGCACTAGGGAATAGCACTTAGTAGATAGGCACTGGGCAAGATTGAAAGGAAATTAGTCAGCCTGGCTGGTGATTTTACACAATGCACACTAAACTGCTGGCAGGGGCGGACTGTGTCATTATTATACACTGACCTGCTGGCTGCTGTGCTGCACACTGTCCCCCGCAGCAGTGGCATGTGGCCCCGCCCCTCAGCTCACGGGGAGAGGTGACCGGAGTGCCTGTCCCTGGCATCATTCCCTACACAGCTGGCGGCTTCTTTGATTGCTTTATGTGTGACTGCGATCCATCCATCCCGGCCAGTACCTGAGCCTGCTCCTGTGACTTCTGTCATATAGCCGCCTCAACAGCGTTCACTCTACCTCCTCCAGTCGGTATGTTGTTGCAGGATACTGTAGGCACCTCCACGGACAGACTCTCATGGGGCCCCCCCTGACAGTGGGGCCCTCGAGCATTGCCCGAGTCACTGAATTGTCAGTCCGCCCCTGTCGGCAGTGGTATATCTCTCCACCAGGTCCACCAGCTGGTTTGCAGTTTTAGGGTCCCCATGGCTGTCCCACTTCCTCAAAGTGTCAGGGAGAGCACGTAAATAACGGTCCATAACCACACGCTCCACAATCTTAGAGCCAAGTCTCTGGCTGTGCCACTTATTGGTGAGGTGTATTAAGTCAAACATTTGGGAGCGGGATGGCTTGCCAGTACTGTATGACCACCAATGCACCTGTTGAGCCTGGACTGCAATAATGATGCCCAGGTGTGCAAGCATCTCAGCTTTCAGTGTCTCATAATCCTGGGCAGCATCTGGTTCCAGGTCATAATAGGCCTTTTGGGGTTCTCCTGTCGCTAACAGTCCCACCCATTGCTCTTTTTGCCATCCTTCCCGAACAGGGACTCTTTCGAAAATTGTGAGGAAGCTTCCACATCATCTGCAGGTGTCATCTTCTGCAGGTAATAGCTGGCACGTACCATTTTCTGTTCCACCAGCAAGGGACCTGTGGACTCCCTCTTTAACTCCACCAGGGTCTCTGCAAACTGACAATTTGTCTCCTGCTGGACTGTGTGACTGCAATCAGTCACGCACATATGTTCTTTCATTAGCATTTGGAAAGGATAGGACCAATTTCTAGGCCAGAGTGGACACCTAGATGGCAATAAAAGTTCCCCATCAGAGTAAACATAGATTGCCAGCTTCTTGAGGCTTCAAAGGGAAGTCCTAACCAGTGTGGCTACAAGGATCCGCAGGGGGCTTTCACCAGGCTCTGGACAGTCTATAAACTTTGGTTGGAATTTAACAAATCTAAGGAATACATTTTATCTCTCATAGAAGCTGAAATATTAGCGACAGAGAGATGAAAATAATTCCTTTGGATTGTACACATGTTGGGCTACAAGTACATGTCAATCTGTATTTGTAGCATGCGTAGAATCCTAGCAAAACACACAAAACCATTACATGGCGTCTGATTGTGGCAGGCAGGCAGTGATTGGCACTGTCATGATCGGACCGATGCGCTGGTGTCGGAAACCCTATCCACGACCCAGTGATCAGGCCGATTTGATGCTGGTCATTTCAGAACACGAAATAACCTGTGGACTGGGACGGGAACACCCCCCTTCCCCCCAGGGTTGATTGGCCAAGTGCTAAAGTCCAGCCCACATCCATATTTCAATAAATTGCAGAGCCTGAGATATGGGCGGTGTGCTTTCACGAAGTCCATTCTAAACTGGGGAGACCCAATATGGTCTGGTATACTTCTACCAAGGGATAAGCTTTGCTAAAGTTTATTTATGTGTTTATTCCTTTTTATTTTGATAGCAAATTGCCAATTTTATGTCTGTTTATCTTTTTGTATTTTTTGTTACTCCTTTTTCTTTGTATATATATTCCTTATGCACTGCCCACTTTTGGGATATTACATTTTAAAATTAGTGAGTGACTTCTGTGTATTAAGCTAGGGCTCATATCTCTGGAGAGATTGTTGCATGTTAGTGCCTAAATAATCGGTCTAAGTTACATGCCAATCAGTATGCAATTGCACTGCGTGTTGGCAGATTGCATGCCGATTGTAAACTAAAGCCCCGTACACACGGGACGAGGATCGCACGTGCGATCGTGTCAAATTGTATGTTGGCTGTTGTATGTAGCATACTGACTGCACTACACGATCGTACGACCGCAGAAGAACATTCAGGTGCATGTAATTTTCATCCAGCCATTCCTGACTTTGGAGCATGTGTGTTTTGCACAATACAACTTTGTTGTACCAACTGCTCTGTACACACGATAAAACAGTCGTATGAGAGCTTGTTGGTACCACCAAGTTTTCTAGTCTGCTCATACAACTCCCTTGTACGACCGTTGTATGTTCGACTGTTCAAATCATGCATACGAACGATCGATATCACATACAATGGTCGTTAGTATGACCTGTTGTATGCGATCGTCGTCCCGTGTGTACGGGGCTTTACAGATCTGCCAGACGGAGATGTGTGTGTGGTGGCCCAGCAGACCAGTCTGCGGACAAACTGTTGGGTGGGGGAAGGCTATCGTTTATTGTGTGTCTGGTGTGTTGGTGTGTGGACAGTGGGAAGAGTGATTAACACTGGGGTTTTAGCTTGCAGGATAGCTGGAGAAACCCTAGCAAGGTGTACTAATTGCTAGACTGCTCCCCAACCCTAAGGCCTAATGCACACTGAGGCTGATAAACGGATATTCAGGGGCATTGGGACATTTTTTCCAGCTGTCCCTGAACTCATTTAAGGTTATCTTATCAAACCTTGTACACAGCGTCATTTAAGGTTGTTTCCAGGCAGTTGAGTTTAGAGGCTTTTTTTGGAACGCAAAAAAATGGGTTTAGACGCCAGTTGAACTTGTAAACACCGCTAAATGTGCCTAAACGCGGTAACTCGTGTCTAGGACCGTTTCGTTTACAGGCATTTCCTTTTTTTAAAAAAAAATTTTTTCCAAAAATTCTCCTAGACTCAAAACGCCGGTAAACGCGGCATGAAATATGGGCGGTTTAGACGCCGGCTTCCAGCTGCCAAAAAAATTATTCGGAGGAGGTTGAAAAAGCGTCCCGTGTGCATGAAGCCTTAAGGCCCATACATACGGTGCAACGGTCGTATGAAAACGGTCGCACGACCACTTGTTGTATGATCATCCGACCGTTAGTGCCAATTTGAACAGCTGACGTGCGATGGTCAGACAACGGCAGTTGGATGAGCAGACTAGAAAACTTTGGTTGTACAACAAGCGGTCGTTCGACTGTTGTTCATTGGTGTGCAAAACACCCATGCTCAGAAGTCAGGAACGCTCGGAAGTGTCAGTTCGTGTAAACCTACGTTCCTAATTCACAAATCACATGCACCTGAACTTCCCCTTTATATGCTCATAGCACGTCACCACATTAGGCTTGGTCGTATGATCGCTTAGTGCATGTCAGTATGCGAGACACAACAGCCAATATACGATTTGGGCCGTTGGGTCGTACGACTGTCTCATCACCTGTACGAGGCTTTAGAGTGCATCAGATTGTATGTAAGATTCGTACCTGCCTGTGTGTGGTGAGCCAGCTGGATTGGAGTGGAGTCTCCCACTATTGGTGGCCAAAGGTAGTGCGGGCTGTGAAAGTACAGTGAAGTCTTACTGCTCCATATACGTTCCCCCTTATTCTCTCATATACCCCCAGTCATGGAACCACGTCGAGGTTAGCTAGTCACCGTGGGCATGCGTATCCGTGACACCACCTTCCTCCGCACCATGCTCGGCAAACCATGTACTAGGCCTTGTGCAAAGGGGCACAGTAATGTTGGAACAGAAAGATCTTCCCTGAACTGCTGCCACAAGGTTGGAAGCAAACAATTGTCTAAAATGTCTTTGTATGCTGTAGAAATTCCATTCAATGGGAACATTAGAACTCAATAATCTGTCAATACGGTGTCTAAACATCTGGCAACTATTCAAAACTAAACAGGTGAACATTTCTTCAATACACCAATCCATCCAAAGATGGCTGCCCTAAATAAAAGAAAAACAAATCTGTTAAAAAATGTTGAGTCTTTCAATTTTAATCAATAAAGCATCAACCAAATAAAGAGTGTTAAATAGAAATTAGATGAAAAACATTCTACAGCCATTGATGCCTATGATGTTTTGACAACCAAGCAAGAGAAAACCTTTCACCCTACAATAAACTAACTTTATTTAGTTCCTATTTTCAATGTCTTTGTACTAGCGAATATCTCTGAGTCCTGCGCTGGAAAAATGTCATGTAGCATTTTGAATAGAAGCATTCAGCGGCAGTGGCGGCCTTTTTTCACAAGAGACAACAAAGTAATCAGTGGTCTTGTCGTAGATCTTATTCATTCATCTGCTGCAGTCAGACATCCTCGCTCAGCGCTGTAAAGCAGAGATCACACAAGATGAAACTCGCAAGCCTCATTTCATGACATCTTTTATTTTTCCCTAAACCTCGATTTTACTAAACATTCATCTGCTGTACAAAACCACCTTTTGTCTCCATAGACACACACTCATAAAGTTCCAATCTTCGTTTGGCAGAAAAGAAGTGATAGGATTCTTACCTGCACAGGGAGTAATAACTGCATTTTACTCAGCAACAGATCAACATTGGAGTGATAAAAGGAAGACTACTTCGGGGAAGACGATGCCGAATAATGCCAGCAATATGACCTTGAAGCTAGCTATCATCACAGTGCCAAAAACTTGCATTTCAAACAGAAAAATATATACATATCCACATTGTATTACGTTTTCCTTGGCAAGACAGGTGAAAAACAAAATTCCCTAGATATGGAATAGGTAAGAGACATGTCCTAGAGAAATTAGGGCTTTCACCTTGCCTGTTGACCCTTAAATTGGTTGTAATGTCAGAAGTTTTTTTTATCTTAATGCATTCTAGCACCCTAATACTTACCTGAGCCCCAGCTCTGTCCAGCGATGTCTGCGAATGCCTTGGGCCTCCTGGTTGGCTGACACACAGCAGATGCGCCATTGGCTCCTGCTGCTGTCAATCAAAGTCAGTTAGCCAATCAGGAGAGAGAGGGCATGGGGCAGGCCAAAGGCTTCAGCAAAATGGCAGCCTCCAGCAAGAAGTAACAGTAACAATGCTGGAGGCACTTTAGAGCACACTCTAATTTTGGTAGCATTTTTATTAATGTGGAATGTATGTTTCTTGCTAAAGAACATGATTTTTTTTTATCAAGTTGTTATGGGTAAAGTTCCACTTTAACGTCTCTGCCTACATATCTGTACCTTGCTGTTAATTAAAGCTGAAAAAAATCTCCCTTGCAGTAGGGCAGTATCTGCACTGCTACAGTTAACTGCTTGTCTAGGTCTAGGGGAGAGTAAAACATTTTTACTTACCCAATCCCCCACTTGGCACATCCTCAGATGATGCTCCCTCATTTAGTGGACTGTTCCTTGGTGTCCTCACAACCAATTCAGGGCTACTTACCCAGCATTTGTCTTGTTAACATCAGGACCGCTAGAGCAGCCAACCAGGGTGCCTTGAGGCTTCTTCGGGGGTGCCTTGATAAAATGCCTAAAAATTGATCAAAAATTGTATACAAACCAGCAAGTGGATGAAGCCTGCCTTTTAATTACACAAAGCCACAGGTTTTCATTACTCGCCATTACGACTTTCTAGACACTGGCATCCTAACAACCATTGATGTCATCAGTTGAAAATGAGGATGTCTGTTGCCTCCACAGCATCCTTTTTTGACCCTCCTGTGCCCCTCTCCCTCAACACTGGGGTGACTTATAGAGAGAAATTGAGGGAGAAACATTGCAATACTAGTCAGTACCAGTGCGCAAAAGTGTATTTGCTTTGGAAGAAAAAAATCACCTCTAACATTGGATGTCCTATGTGTGGATGTTGCTGCATTATGTAAAACTATTTTAGTTTAGGTGCCTCAAGACTGTCCCTCATTTTAACCCTTTCGCCGCCAGGTCATATGAACGGCAGGGGGTATAACACACAATCCAGTGGCTGCAGCCACCGGGATTGTGTGAGTAACTGACAGGCAGACTCCTGCCTGTCAGGTGAGAGCAGACGGGCAGTGCCGCTGCTGCCCGATCGCTCTCACAGACCCCCGGTAACGGTGCCCCCCCATGCACGCTTCTGCCATGCTTACCGGGCTCCGCTTGCCCATCGGCGGGCACAGGATGTCCATGGTGTGTAGAGGGGAAGGAGAAGACCGGATACATGTCCAGTCTCCTCCCCTTCTTGCAGTGACCTGGAAAGTGTCTCTAACGTCACTTCCAGATCACGGTCTCGGTGTCCCCGGCTAACATGGCCGGGAAGTAATGGTTTGCAATGCGATCTGCATTGCAAAACATTCAGTGAGTACAGGGGAGACATGCAGGGTCTTTTAGACCCTGCATGTACCCTGCATGTCTCAATAAAGAGATCCTGTCACCAAAAATCATCACTTAGGGGACTTTCTGTCCAGTGTGATGAAAAAAATAGTTAAGTAGAAAAAAAATATTTTTTTTTTGCAAAAAATAAAGTTACACCCAAACACATAACATCCCCCCCACCCCCATATACACATGCACAAATGTAAACGGTTCATTGACTAAAAGTAGGTTGAGAAATACTGCGATAGAGTGCGGGGGAAAAGACCCTGCTTTCCCATGTCCCTTAGATCTTAAGGGGTAGTAAACTCTTTCAATGTGGGTGCAGCCCCACTGCAAGAGACAATTTCCATGTTTCCTTGAGTTGGGCTTTAACCATTTGCCTGCCCCAATACATATATATACGTTGTGGTTTGCAAGTGGTTTACCAGGATTATGGCTCAAGATATCAGCCATAAGCCCAGATTTTTCTTTCAGCCGGCCTCTGGCTTTCTCTGGAATGCTGGAACGCTTTCAAAAGTGGCAGGAGGGGACACCCCCGGAGTTTGCCGGTGTTTCTCGAGCTTACCGTTTCCAAAGGTTCGCCCAAGAAATGATCCGACGGTGGTCACAGAGGCAATAAAAGAAATTTATAATTAGATAGTCTTTGATCGCCTCTATGGCTTTGCAGGGCCCAAGCGACGTTATGACGAAAAAGATTGAAGAAAAAAAATTTGAGTGCCCCTATCCATTCATGCTCGCACACAGTGGTGAATGCATATGTAGGTCATGCCCACATATGTAAACGGTGCTCACACCACACATGTGAGATATCGCTGCAAATGTCAAAGCAAGAGCGATAATTGTAGCACTAGACTTTCTCTGTAACTCTAAACAGGTAACCTGTGCTTAAAGCATTGCCTATAGAGATTTGTAAGTATACAGTATCTCACAAAAGTGAGTAAACCTCTCACATTTTTGTAAATATTTTATTATATCTTTTCATGTGACAACACTGAAGAAATTACACTTTGCTACAATGGAAAGTAGTGAGTGTACAGCTTGTGTAACAGTGTATATTTTCTCTCCCTTATAAAAAACTCAACACGCAGCCTTTAATGTCTAAACCGCTGGCAACAAAAGTGAGGGCACCCCTAAGTGAAAATGTTCAAATTGGGCCTAATTAGCCATTTTCCCTTCCTGTCATGTGAATCGTTAGTGTTACAAGGTCTCAGGTGTGAATGGGGAGCAGGTGTATTAACATTGGTGTTATCACTCTCTCATACTGGTCACTGGAAGTTAAACATGGCACCTAATGGCAAAGAACTCTCTGAGGATCTGAAAAAAAATAATTGTTGCTCTACACAAAGATGGCCTAGGCTATAAGAAGATTGCCAAGACCCTGAAAATGAGCTGCAGCACAGTGACCAAGACCATACAGTGCCATACAGTGGTTTAATAGGATAGGTTCAGAACAGGCCTCTCCATGGTCTACCAAGGAGGTTGAGTGTACATGCTCAGCGTCATATCCAGACGCTGTCTTTGGGAAATAGATGTATGAGTGCTGCCAGCATTGCTGCAGAGGTTGAAGGGGTGGGTGGGTCAGCCTGTTAGTGCTCAGACCATACACTGCATAAAATTGGTCTGCATGGCTGTCGTCCCAGAAGGAAGCCTCTTCTAAAGATGATGCACAAGAAAGCCCGCAAACAGTTTGCTGAAGACAAGCAGACTAAGGACATGGATTACTGGAACCATGCCCTGTGTCCTGATGAGACCAAGATAAACTTATTTAGTTCAGGTGGTGTCAAGCGTGTGTGGCGCAACCTGTTGAGGAGTGCAAAAACAAGTGTGTCTTGCTTACAGTCAAGCATGGTGGTGGGAATGTCATGGTCTGGGGCTGCATTAGTGCTGCCGACACTGGGGAGCTACAGTTCATTGAGGGAACCATGAATGCCAACATATACTGTGACATACTGAAGCAGAGCATGATCCCCTCTCTTTGGAGACTGGGTCACAGGGCAGTATTCCAACATGATAACTCAAACACACCTCCAAGGCAACACCCTGCCTTGCTAAAGAAGCTGAGGGTAAAGGTGATGGACTGACCAAGCATGTCTCCAGACCTAAACCCTATTGAGCATCTGTGGGGCATCCTCAAATGTAGGGTGGAGGAGCGCAATGTCTCTAACATCCACCAGCTCCGTGATGTTGTTGTGGAGGAGTAGAAGAGGACTCCAGTGGCAACCTGTGAAGCTCTGGTGAACTCCATGTTCAATTACTGGGCATCCCACAGTCATCCTTTTTCCCTATCCAAGTTCAAACCCCTAAATAAAACATCAAAACAAAGTACCGGCCTGTTCAGTGACTTTGGATGCGTGGAATTCATGTGATTGAGGGCAGCGGGCAGGTGGACCAGCGGCGGTCAATAAGGGGTGCTTGGGTGCTGCCACCCCTTCGCTGACAAGAAAAATAAAAAAGTCAGCCCGACCCCCTACAGGAGGCGCCGATATATTGATTTTTTTTTTCTTCTCGGCTCCTTGCTGTCTGCTGACAGCAAGTCGTGAGCCGATTGGTCAGTCATTAAAGACTATGTATGTGCACTGAACAAGCGCACACACATAGTCTGATTGGCTGCCCTGAGCCAGTGACTGACTGGCATTGGATGCTGCGGGTGGGGACGGGACTGTGGTGGACGTGCAGCACTCCGCCAGGTTTCAGTCCCGACACCTGCACCGCAGACCATCCACTGCCAGCATGCTCTCCGCAAGCTGAGCTCTGCACAGTGCACACTGCCAGCCTGCCTATTAGATGGGGTAAGTGCGGGACTGGTCCCGACTTCAGGGGGGGGGTCTATCAGTGCCGAGTGTATACTGCTATATGGTGACTCTGTATACCCTATCTGGTGACTGTATACTGCGATATGGTGGCTCTGTATACTCCTATCTGGTGACTGTATACCCTATCTGGTGACTCTGTATACTGCGATATGGTGGCTCTGTATACCCTATCCGGTGACTGTATACCCTATCTGGTGCTATGTATACACCTATCTGGGACTCTGTATACCCCAATCTGGTGACTGTATACCCTATCTGGTGCTATGGATACACCTATCTAGGGCCCTGTATACTCCTGTCTGGTGAGTGTATACCCTATCTGGGGCTCTGTATACTGTGATATGGTGGCTCTGTATACTCCTATCTGGTGACTGTATACCCTATCTGGTGACTCTGTATGCTGCAATATGGTGGCTCTGTATACCCTATCTGGTGACTGTATACCCTATCTGGTGCTATGTATACACCTATCTGGGACTCTGTATACACCTATCTGGTGACTGTATACCCTATCTGGGACTCTGTATACCCCTATCTGGTTACTGTATACCCTATCTGGTGTTATGTATACTGCAATATGGTGACTCTGTATATTGCTATCTGGGGCTCTGTATACTGCTATCTGGGCTCTGTATACTGTGATATGGTGACTCTGTATACTGCTATATGGGGGCCCTGTATACTGCTATCTGGGGGCTCTGTATACTGCTATCTGGGGCTCTGTATACTGCTATCTAGGGCTCTGTATACTGCTATATGGTGACTCTATATACTGCTATCTGGGACTCTGTATACTGCTATATGTTGACTCTGCATACTGCTATCTGGCGCTCTGTATACTGCTATATGTTGACTCTGCATACTGCTATCTGGGGATCTGTATACTGCTATATGGTGACTCTGTATACTGCTATCTGGGGCTCTGTATAGTGCTATATGGTGGCTCTGTATACTGCTATCTGGGGCTCTGTATACTGCTATATGGTGACTGTATACTGCTATCTGGTGGCTCTGTATACTGCGATATGGTGACTCTGTATACTGCTATCTGAGGCTCTGTATACTGTGATATGGTGACTCTGTATACTGCTATATGGGGGCCCTGTATACTGCTATCTGGGGGCTCTGTATACTGCTATCTGGGGCTCTGTATACTGCTATCTAGGGCACTGTATACTGCTATATGTTGACTCTATATACTGCTATCTGGGACTCTGTATACTGCTATATGTTGACTCTGCATACTGCTATCTGGAGCTCTGTATACTGCTATATGTTGACTCTGCATTCTGCTATCTGGGGCTCTGTATACTGCTATATGGTGACTCTGTATACTGCTATCTGGGGCTCTGTATAGTGCTATATGGTGGCTCTGTATAATGCTATCTGGGGCTCTGTATGCTGCTATCTGGGGCTCTGTATACTGCTATATGGTGACTCTGTATACTGCTATCCGGGGCTCTGCATACTGCTATCTGAGGCTCTGTATACTGCTATATGGGGACTCTGTATACTGCTATCTGGGGCTCTGTATACTGCTATATGGTGACTCTGTATACTGCTATCTGAGGCTCTGTATACTGCAATATGGTGACTCTGTATACTGCTATATGGGGGCTCTGTATACTGCTATCTGGGGGCTCTGTAAACTGCTATCTGGGGCTCTGTATACTGCTATCTAGGGATCTGTATACTGCTATATGGTGACTCTGTATACTGCTATCTGGGACTCTGTATACTGCTATATGTTGACTCTGCATACTGCTATCTGGGGCTCTGTATACTGCTATATGGTGACTCTGTATACTGCTATCTGGGGCTCTGTATACTGCTATATGTTGACTCTGCATACTGCTATCTGGGGCTCTGTATACTGCTATATGGTGACTCTGTATACTGCTATCTGGGGCTCTGTATACAGGGAGTGCAGAATTATTAGGCAAGTTGTATTTTTGAGGAATAATTTTATTATTGAACAACAACCATGTTCTCAATGATTCCAAAAACTCATTAATATCTATATAAACAAAAAACAATTCAACGGATTATTAACACGTGTCATTATCAGTGGACGTGTGTGTCTATAGGAGGATTTTATAGATGTTGATTTTTGTTTGATTTTTGATGAAGGTTTTTATAAGTCGAAACTATAATTACTCAAAAACCTTAGTAACTCTTGTACCAACAACAAGTTATTATTTTAATAAGGAGTTTTTATGTTGAACGGATTATTAAGACGTGAGGGACATATGTCTCGGGGTCTATCGTCATATGTCTCAGTGGTATATCGTCATATGTCTCGGGGTCT
>BLSH010457321.1:828353-857676 GCA_018402905.1 Glandirana rugosa | reverse complement strand
TACCACCGCCACTTCCACCTACACTGCCACGGTCACGGCCTAGTCAACCTCTAGGCTCCTACTCTACATCCATCCCCCTTCCCATTTTTTTATTTGATTTTAATTTATTTTCCCTATCCCCATTTATTTGTAGGGCACTTGCCCTAGTTTGAAGATGATTTTAGAACAGTTATATGGCTTCTACCGTTAATTAATACTTTTCAGACACAGTTTGAAGATGAACCACATTCATCTCCATTTTTGCATTTTTTATGTTTTTATTTTTTTTTAAATATTTAAAGTTATTTCCCTGTCCCCAATTTTTTGTAGGGCGCTTGCCCTACCCTTACCCCCATTTTACTTCCTTTTGCAGCCCTCTGGGGCTTTCCAGGACTTTCCTACAGCCATTTTTGTGCCTAAAAGTTCGGGTCCCCATTGATTTCAATGGGGTTCGTTGTCCGTGCGATCGTTCGGGTTCCGTCCGGACCCGGACCCGGACTTTGTCCCGAAGTTCGGACGGACCAGCAGAACCCGAACTTCCAGGTGTTCGCTCAACTCTAGTTATCTCCCAAATATGCAGAAAAGTATGCTCATGTTCCACAAACCTGGAATTATGGCCAGCATATTTATCCAGACTGTGTAATTATCAGCAGGCCTGATCACAAGGATTTTTGACACTTCATTACCACTGTGGATGTGGATGGGAAAGATCAACAATTGCCTGACCCCAGGTATTATAGGTGAGGCTGTTCAACTGAAAAAAAAAAAGATACTACCTATCGTGTGGATTACAAATGAGAGGATATTGGGGTTTTGTTTTTTTCCTCCACCTCTCCACTGGAAATTGCCAAGGGGACCTTTCCTGTTGCTGGACTGTGGCTTAAGTTAACCAGCCAGGCAGGAAGTGCTTCACCTGGATCATGCTGGCTTATGTTTGGGGATTGTCAGTGTGATTATGTTGCCTGTCAGAAAACATGCTGATTAATGACAAAGAATCTCGGCATGTTTGTTCCTCGTCTTGAAGAAGGTTGGTTTCAGTCCCCGGCTGGGTTGAAGACAGGGGAGGGCTGGGCCAGGGGGCAGGGTGGCAATTGCCCCCCAGGCCACCCTAACTTACATTCAAAATGGTTGACGGCCGCTGCCGCTCACACTTTTTTCTTCTTGGAGAGGAAGGAAGAAGGGGCCAGGCAAAGGGGGGGAACTGGTGAGGCTGCATTGGTGGGCACTGGTGAGGCTGCATTGGTGGGTGGTGAGCCTGCATTGATGGGCACTGGTGAGGCTGCATTGGTGGGTGGTGAGGCTGCATTGATGGGCACTGGTGAGGCTGCATTGGTGGGTGGTGAGGCTGCATTGATGCATTATTCTTGTTAAAGCTACTTTGTTGCTATTAACATTAAACTATGCTACCACATTGTATCATATTTGTCTTGCTTCATAACCTCAATATCCGTTATAAAACCAGGTGGGCATGGATGGTGAGCTGATTCAGTGGTTCAATGGGCCACTTGACTGGACTTGCCCCCCAGGCCTAAGGCTGCCAGCCCTCCCCTGGTTGAAGAAGCCTGAGACCACCACTGTTGAGTGCAAGGGGACCTTGTATGCCAGGAAGATGGAATATTCTTTGCAAACAAAAAAAAAGATCCGGTCCATTGCATGATATAGTTGCTGCTGTCATACAGCCATGCACTTCATCCCCGGGAGTTTTCCCTGTGCAAGAGGGAAATTGCTGGGAAGAAAAAGGTTGATAATGTTGTTACACTGAAACACCTGTCTGAATTTGGGGCTCCAAGGACAATGGGAAAAGTTATTTAGTAAGATAGGATATACTGTGGCTAAAGGGCAAAAAAAGAATTCCTCCTATGATTGATCAACGGATTCAAAGATACTCAAGGACTGTGCCAACCACCAGGTGGCGAAAGAAAGTGTCAGCCTGTGTGAGTTACCTCCACACCTTGTGGATCCTTCAACTGTGATAATTTTTTATTGACACAATTGAAAAGGGGTGTCACACTCATATGGGGTGGGGTCTGTTTTCAACTACAAATGCTTATTTGCTATCTTATTATGATGTAACTGATTTCTTGCTGCTCCTGGCTAGGGGTAAGCATTTTTTCACTTATGTATATAGTACACTAGAGGTTATTATAGTGATAGGATGTATTTCTGCTGCTTGTGCTTTCTTTCAGGTGTTCTGGCACCCACTTCGCTCTCCTTGGCTAAGGAGATATGAATATCTTGACAAAGAAACGGCTTAATACCTTTTTTTTTCTTCTTTTCTTTCCAGGTGTAAATCGTAGATAGGTAGTTAGGATATTGGGCCATTTGCCTGCCATTTTCTTGTAATAGTTCCTGTGGTACGCCACATTGCAATTTGTAAATACCATTTCTCTGTGTATATTTATTGCCCTTGTGTGAAATGCCACTTGTTAAAATACAAATGTTATGTGAATGTATTTCCTGTGGTACACCACATGGATTTGTTGCCAGTTGTCTTTCCCTGTTATCCCTCCTATCCATGTTTTGCCAGGACATCCATTCTCAGGCTTGAGAAGAAAGATTTTTTTTATTTACAAACTCCGAGATGTAGTTTTGTTGGCCGGGGGAGAGTGTAGCACCCTGGTCTTGAACTGTTTGAGCTGTTAAATCTAGTTTGCCGGGTGGTAACTAGCCTGGCCAATTGTTAGGGGGTCTCCTGATTCGTCTCCTAACTCCGAGTTTGATGAACTTCTCTCCTCTGCCGCTGGGCAGTGTTGCCAACCGCCAGTATTTTTACTGGCAGCCAGTAAAAAACAGGCAATTTTTTCCTGCTAGTAAATGCCAGTAAAAGGAAAAGGTCGCCAGTAAAAGATATGGCTGTGACGCTCGGCTCAGTCTGGAGCCGGCCGAGACCATCGGAGTGCCTGCTACAGTGTGTGTTTGGGCGGCTCTGGCAGAGGTGGTGCCTGAGCATGTTGTATGATGTCATGGTGCAAGGAAGCCAAGCAGAGGAGCCAGAGCCTCGTGTGCAGGTCTGCAGTATGGGAGCAAGGCAGGCTGGGAGCGGGACTGTCAGTGCTGTTCAGACCGGAATGGACTAAAGGGACAACCTGGCTTGGAGAGAGACAGTCGCTGTGACTCAGGAGGGAACGTGTCATGTCGGTGAGGTGTCATCATCATCTGTACTGCTGCACACTGCTGTCAGTGTCACTGTGAAAGTCAATTTCATGTGTGTGCCGCCCATTCTAATTTCAAGCCCTCCTAAGTCGTGTCCCTGAGCTACTTACTTACTATATCGAAAATAAAATAAGAAATATGTTTTTCTGCCCTACTATCTACCTTAAAATGGAGTTCCACCCAAAAGTGGAACTTCCGCTTTAAGTGAAGGTGACCCCCTGACAGGCCACAATTAGCATGTCATTTTTTTTTGAGGGGGGGCTGGGGACCCAGAAGATACACCAGCCATTTACAGCACGCCGCATGTGCCCGGCTTTGAAGCCAAAGCCGGGTGCCCACACTTGTGATGCCGGCGCCGCACGGAGGAGGGGGAGAGGAGTGAGGCTTTGGGCGGCAGCATCGATGGAGCATGGGACAGGTTAGTGTCTGATTATTGAGATGTATATTTGAAATTTTTTAGGCAAAAAATTGGCGCTGCCTGCCCACGTGTTAAATATTCAGTCCAAAATATACAAGAAACAAGACTAAGGGTAGAGGTGGATTAGGTATAACTGGCTGCTGCTAAACCAAAAACCCAGAAGGGGTTAAAGATGTAAACAGGTACAATGGTAAAAAAGGCGCTGCCAGAAAAAGTGCTAGTGCAATAAATATTCCAACGGTTACATACAAGTGAATAAATGACAACTCAATAAAATAGTGGATTATAAAAATCTACCAAAGTGGTTACTGAGAGAAAATGTTCAAATTTCCAAGTTATTAAAAAAACAGTGAAAAAACAAAGTGGTAAAAAAGCACCAAGTGGTAAAAAAGCACAAATTGGTAAAAAAAAGCAATAAAAAAGCGCAAAGTGATAATCGTGCTAAGTAATAATGGAAAAACCCCGATAAACCACTGAAGTGGAATGCACAGTGGTAGGGAACATTAAGTGATGAAAAAGTAGTCAGTGTACTAGAATAGTGGGAGCAAATTAAATGTCAAGCTATAAAAGGTTTATAATTATAACAACATGGAGTATAATGAAATATTGTGAAGGATTGTGGGTGCTGCCCCAATACTAAAGCGGACAGTCTGACTTCTCCCTACACAAACCGCAAGTAGCACTACAAGTAGCATGGGCATCAGACAGCCCATAGAGATGTAGGAGAACCAATGCATGAATTCTCTCTCCTGTTTTGAATAAACTGCATATAGCGGGGAAACTCGGATCCATTGGGACAGGCAGCAACTCTCTGTGTACCAGGCTTCCAACACGGAAGGTAGAGAAGGAGCTGGCCCCATATGCTTTCACACACTGTCGTCCTTAAAGGACAACACACATGTTGCCCAGCGTATAAACAGTTTACAAACTTTCACTTCCTCTTTTACTTTTAGTATTGGGGCAGCACCCACAATCCTTCACAATATTTCATTATACTCCATGTTGTTATAATTATAAACCTTTTATAGCTTGACATTTAATTTGCTCCCACTATTCTAGTACACTGACTACTTTTTCATCACTTAATGTTCCCTACCACTGTGCATTCCACTTCAGTGGTTTATCGGGGTTTTTCCATTATTACTTAGCACGATTATCACTTTGCGCTTTTTTATTGCTTTTTTTTTACCAATTTGTGCTTTTTTACCACTTGGTGCTTTTTTACCACTTTGTTTTTTCACTGTTTTTTTAATAACTTGGAAATTTGAACATTTTCTCTCAGTAACCACTTTGGTAGATTTTTATAATCCACTATTTTATTGAGTTGTCATTTATTCACTTGTATGTAACCGTTGGAATATTTATTGCACTAGCACTTTTTCTGGCAGCGCCTTTTTTACCATTGTACCTGTTTACATCTGATTATTGAGAGTCAACAGCTACACTTTTTGTAGCTGCTGACTTTTGCAAGGGTGGAACTTCGCTTTAAATCACATTGCTAATTGCATATTGTACTTGTTTGTAGTCCAAATACTTAAATTTTACGTAAAACTATAATTTTGTAACTTTTGGAAATGCCAGTAAAAACTTGGCTGTGTCAGTAAATTATTGGCATTGTGTCAGTAAATTTCAATCTGGTAGGTTGGCAACACTGCAGCTGGGTGGTACTGTCAGTTATAGCATTGAACTGACAAGGTGCATATGAACTTGGAATATGAGTGGATAGGTTGTTCCAGCCAATTGGCAGGGGTTTTCTTGGGCCCCATGGCCTGCTGGAAGAATCTATTTATTTGAAAGGAGTCAGGTGATTGGGGTTCTGTGCCACCTGGATGACTGTCCGGGTGGATGTGTTGAAAGCTCCCGGCTGCTACGCCAGAAGCCTGAGGCCTATCCGGACGCCCCCTGGTTGCTAGGAAGTCTGGAGCCTACCCAGGATAAGAAAAAGCAGTGTATGGTTGGGGCTTCACGTCGGAAGCCCAACTAAGTCGCATGGGTTCTGCCAGCTGGAGAACCCTTCTTTGTCGGAGGTGAAAGGGACAGAGTTGCTAACGAAGGACAACCATTGCTGTCTCCAGAGGCAAAGCGTGAACCAGGGTCAGAGGTACAGTGGAAACTGTCACTGTCAAGGGACAACACTAATGTTATCAAAGGCCAGAGTTCAGAGTCTGAGAGAGTACCAGAGCAGCCTTTGTCACTAACTGGGGACGGACGGTGAAGAAGTTGGGAAAGTCTCAAGCTAGGAACTCAGCAGGATAGCGGGGGTGACACTTGCAAAAGAGTTCAGCAGGTTAGCTGAAGAGCCGAGTAAGGGACCCAGCAGGACAGTGTGGGTGGCACTCGGAAGACACAGCAGTTGGCTGTGGGAAGCTCAAGGGACCCAGTGGGAGTCCAAGGAATCTTTCAAGAGACTCGGAGCTTACGTTGAAGAAGCTGCAGTGAGAGGCTGTGAGATTGAGAAAAGGTCTATGCAACAGGGATACCAAGTTTGGTATGTGTACAGATCTGTGTTGAAGTCAAAGTTACCAGTTCAGTTACCAAAGGAAATAGCTCTTTTCAGGCACAGTTCAGCTCTAATCCTTTTGGAACTAGACAACTACCATACTGTTCTATTTGTGTGTGTCTCTGAGTCTTTTAAGTGCCTTTGCACCTGCTCAAATGGTGTCCTGGCCCTAACCCCCTCTCCTCAGTTCTTGAAGAGAAAAATACATCTCTTTTGTTCTGCATTATTAAAGTGTCTGGTGCCCAACTCATTCTACCTAACTGTGCCCACTATGCCTAGCAACCCACATGGTGAAGATGGATGTCAGCTCTCACTGACTCTGGAGGTCACCATTAGGCCTCTAGGGGCCCGGGCCATGACTACACTATTATAGGGTTACAATGCTCTGTTCCTATCTTCCAGTTGTCCTCCTGTGTTGTTACCCTGTCACTTGGGCTTCCAGGGAGACTACAAGTAGATATACAGTATATTATGGAGGCATGGTTCACTGTTGTCACCATTAGAAATCTTGCTATGCAGCCTTTGCTGGAGTGCATGCACATAAACAGGGATTGGCTGGAAGGCTGAGAATATCTAGTGATGAAAGGTATGCCTGCCAAGAGCATGGAAGATAAGGTGCGCATTGAAGCCAGCACTGAATTTTTTATGTGCAATGGATTAAAAACAAAGAAATAATGTTGATTTAATAGCATACAAAGCTATTTACAAGAAAATCAGAGAAGCACCACTGTTACAACTTTTCCTATATAAAATGTGCATTACAAAAATAAAAAAAACTGTTGCTTTTATGGGTTACCTGAGCTTGATCTGACACCATGCCCAGATAACCCTTTAATTGGTAACAGCAATATATTAAATAATTGAAAAAGGTGTTTTAATTGCAGTTGTTCAACGCTCAAACACAACCTTTTGTCACCTTTACTTTTAATCAAGCAGGAGGGCTGGTATGCATCTAAAAACATCTTTTAAAGTTATACTAATGTCTTGTTTTTTTGGTTAAAAATAACAAACATGTTATATTTACCTGGTCTGTGCAGTGGTTTTGCACAGAGCAACCCAGATTCTCCTCTTCTCGTGTACCTCGCCGGCGCTCCTGGCCCCTCCCTCCTGCCAAGTGCCCCCACAGCAAGCAGCTTGCTATGGGGGCACCCAAGCTGAGCCGCTGCTGTCAGGGCAGGTGGGTGGAAAAAAAGCCAGCAATTCCTTCCCTCTTGTCAACACCCTCTCCTAGGTTACTGTGGTGCTGGACAGCCCAGATATGGTCAGCATCGAGCTAGGGTGCTTTGTGGGTGAGACAAAATACAAAATAATCATGATGCTGAAACTGAGTTTATACACATTTTATGTGCCATGGACAGCAATCATTAGCAAGCAAATGAAAGGACTCCTGTTTTTTACCAAGATTTGCCCAAAGCAAGGAAGGAAGCAATTTTTTCCCTCGCTATAGAAAATTGGATCATGCTTTGCTGGGGTTTTTTGCCTTCCTCTGGATAAACTGTGGGTGAAGGATTGTGTATATGGGACTGTATGGTTATATATATTTTTTCTTTATTTTTTTTATTGGTTAAACTAGATGGACTTGTGTCTTTTTTTCAACCTGGCTAACTAACTATGTAAAACATTCTAACAAAGATTTTCCCAAAGGTGAATAATAGCTACTACGGTAATATCAAGAATCATCCTGGCAAGATTCCAACTAATAAGATTCGCCAAGTGAATCTCATATATTACAAAGGGTAAATCCTGCCAGAAATTGTAGAACAAATCCAATTGCATCTGTGAATGAGTTTCACCAGCAAATATTTGATAGATAAATCCCAATGAGTCCTACACAATGCTAATCAACAATATTCTAGTATGGAATGCATGTCTGGATTATCTTATAAATTGTGTTTGTGATCTTTTCTAAGCTAATTTGATAGCATGTCCTGGCTTGCCATTTCCCATATGGCTTTTTCTGCAAACAAGATCCAGTGTTTATCACTTATGACTTAATTTTGAATTATTTTGGGACTTAAAGAGGAAGTAAACCCTGAGGGGTTTTACTTCCTCTTCGTTCCTCTTCCTTACCCTGCAATGTAAAAGCATAATAGGCTAGTATGCATCGCATATTAGCCTATTATGTGGCGCTTACCTGCATTGGAAGCCCACGCTGTCCCTGCCCCAGGCCGCGTCCATTTTCGGCCCTCTTCCTTCCGAGGCCCCAGGCTCTGTGATTGGCCGGAACCACGTGATGTCACTCCCGCGCATGCGCGCAGGAGCTGCCTATCGTTGCACAAACTCAGTGAAGAGACGGCATGGAGGCCGTTTCTTCAATGCGCATGTGCCCTATGACGTTGGCACATGCAATTACACTGTTTATCTCCTAAACCGTGCAGGTTTAGGAGATATGCAGGGAACCTACACGTAAGGCTTATTATAGGTTTACCTGTAGGTTAAAGTGGCTGTCCAGAGTTGACAACCACTTTAAATTTGCTAATAGTGTGCTTGTCCCTTAGGCCCCTTTCAAACATGCAGACCGATCAGGTCCGCTGGTCCGTTTTTCAGGTGGACCTGATCGGACTCTCCATTCACCTCTATGGAGCGACGGATGTCAGTGGCGACATGTCCACTGACATCCACCGCTATCCGATCCAATCCGGTCTGCTAAATCCAGACGGATGAAATCCCTATTTTCAATCCGTCTAGCGGATTGGATGGAATCGGATGAAACTGGACAGGCAGATCCGTTTTTATCTGATCTTCCATAGAGGAGAGCGGGGCTCTGACAGGTCCGTGTCTGTACAGTGAGCAGAGACAGACCTGTCGTCCGCCTGCTCAGCGGGGATCAAAGGATCGATCTCTGCTGAGCAATCGGAGTCCGTCAAAACGGACATGCCTCTGTGAAAGGACCCTTAAAGTGGACCCTGTACATCCAATGTGAAAAATGCTGAAAGAAATGATAAATGTCCCAATATATTACGTCCCAATATATCTTCTCAGCTGCAATTCTCTTAGTGCACTTCTCATTTCATGCCACTGGCTGTTTCTTACGGGTGGTAAGATCTCGCACATGCACAGTCTTATTTCTCTGTTAGTTGCGGGATTCTTTCCAAAAATTCTTTGTTCCTGGATCTAAAAAAAAAATTAAATAAATAAAGCGCGGGCTGACTAAACAGATCCAGCCTGGCAAAAGACCAGACTTTATAGGCTCAGTATGGGAGACCACAAAGATGTATAAAAATAATATACGGTATTTATTGATAGAAATTAAAAAGTTAAAACATAGACAGAAAGCCTCCAAAGGTTCCACACAATAACATATAAATGCTCTACCATTGATACTGGAAGTTGTTCCATAAACTAGCAAATTATGAGTACAATTGTAGAGTCTGTATGCTTCTGATTAGCCGGTCAACATTTTCCCAATTCAAGGCTTCTTCAGGACCCAATATGACAGCAGGATAACAATGTTCAAGTTTAGAAAGGATATGGCAACATCAATAACATATTATAAAATTTCATATCAAAATTCATGTTTTTCAGAATTCACTATAAATTGCTCACATTTATATGATGGATCAGGAAGCGCTCAAATAGCATAGCCGGAAATATAACTGTCCCATTTGTTTGTGCTGTCAACCAAACTGACAAATCATCAAATGGCTGGTGTCATAACTGATTACATGTGTGGCACCATGGCAGTTGATGATCACACAAAGGCTAAGATGGCAGCTTCCTTGGCTAAAAAAAGATAGGAGAGTTTAGTTCCGTTGTAACCAAACTCTAACAATGAACCCAACACTTATATGAAAACTTAACCGACTTAGATGTCTGTTTATGAAGCAGTGTAAAAAATCCACTGCTTCGTTCTCCGGCATTCACAGAGGATATCGTTCTCCTCTGGATGCCAGTTTATGAACCTGTGTAGATTGCTTCACCTCTTGTGAAGTGAAGTGATCTACAAACGGTTCAAACAGGGGAGACGGTGGAATCTCGGTGGAAACACCGAGATGTCAGTTTATTAAGCAGTGATAAATTATCACTGCTCAGTAACGGACATTCTCGGAGGAGCCTGCCCCAATCATTAATAAAATAATTAGTCCCCCTACACTATATATGTATATATAAACACACACACACACATACATTATATATGCACATATACACACATACATTATATATACACATATACAGGGCAGGGGGACATGGCTAATGTGTTGGGGGGTCTGAACGAGACAGGAGGAAGTTTATAATCTTCCTCCTTCCCTGGGATTCCCTCTTCACTCCCCCGGTTCACTACCTCTGAGCTGGTGAATCAGGGAGGGTGAATTCTGACCCAGATCACCAGTGAAATACGGAGATCGCAGCTTCATAAACTGGCCGTTCCTGTGTCAGTGAATGACAGCTTCTCCATGTGCAGAAATAATCAGTGGAGAACAGGTTCTCTCCCAATTATCTCTGCTTCATAAGCTGAAAATGAACTGTGATCAGCGGTAATCCTTGGGATCACCGCTGATCACAGTTTCATAAACGGACACCTTAAACTTTAAACCTAAAATGTATGTCTAGTTAATGCTTTATGTTGGGGATTGGCTAAACCAAGTGTTTTATTTTACCTCTATTTTCCTTTCCTTTTGGCCTTTCTGTTTCAATATTTTTATTGAGGTTTCAAAAATCATAACAGGGTTTGTCCACACAGGGGCGACATCGAACAGGCATGTAAAGAAACAGCATGTGAACATACGATGAGTAACATAACAGTAAACTGTTACCAGGACCATAGATGTTAAAAATTAGGCAGATATCACAGGCTAAATTACTCTGTTCCCTGGAGGACAGCAGTCTACATTAATAGCCTTCATATAAGGAATGAAGAGATGGGGGGGGGGGGACAGGAAAGAAAAAAGAGAGAAGAGGAGAGGGGGGCAAAAAGAGAGAGAGAGGACCATGGGCGTGGGTCCTGTACAAGCAAGGTTTAAAGCCAATCATAGCTAGTCGGGGGAAGGGTAGGGACGGGAAGGAGTAACTTATCCACGGTACCCAGATTTTCAAAAATTTTGCATCCCTCAATGTACTGGACATCTACTCATTAACCATCAGAGCGGTCATTCTAGTTTTCCCCCCTGGAAAGCAGCAGACAGTCTTCCAGGAATGGGCAATGGTTCATTTGGCAGAAATAAAAAGGGATGAGGCCAATTTCTGCTGGGGTGCGTAGTGGCCTGGTATAGGGCTCCTTTTGGCTTTTCAAAATAAATGCAGTAATATTGAGGTTGCACAAAAAGTTTAGAGCAGCATAACACTTTTGGTAGTAAATTACTACATTTTGTATAGAAATGCACACATCAGAACGAATAAGGGACAACTGAGGCAGCACGAGGGACAGAAGAGATTAGGTCTCAATAGATGGACAGTCCCTCCAAATGGGCTATGTAATAGCTCTTCTTAAAGAAAAGTCCAGTGGTACCATGGATGTGTGCTATGTGCAGCAACCCCTAACAACTCAGTGGTGTCCAGTACACCGTAATCAGATGAGTCGGGGGCCACAGAATTGCACTTCGCACAAATCCGGTGTGCACTGCTCTACCACATTGTGATGTCTCTTTAATCAATGTTACAACTTTAAGCTTGCATTCTTCATTGTTTCTCTGCTGAATTCAGAACACTCCAGAAACTTTCTAATGAGCTGCAGGTTTAGACCTATTTCTCCAGAATATTTCATAAACAGGAAAGTTTCTCACAAATTGATATTGGATTCAGACCTTCATGACGTCTCCTTCAGAGGTATGCAGATTAGATAAACAAGGTCCAAAACAAATAGGGTTTGACGCATTTCCCAATACATTCTTCTCAAACTTTTCTATCGATCGGTTTTCTTGCTTTTGATAAATGATACAAGAGAAAGGGCAAAACCTATTAAAAGCAGAAGTTGCGTGATCACATTCTGGAAGCCAGAGATTGACCTGAAGTGTACTTAATGGACTAACCTATTCCCAGCCTGTCAGGAACTAACTAATCAGCACATTAGTCATGGAAATAGCTCCATGGGTGACTGTAGTTATGCACAAACAAGGGTAAGAACAACTACACAAAGTCACTCACCCTCATTTTTTACCAGGCGTTTCATGAATTCAATTGTTCTTTGTCCTTGAAGGTAAATTTATTTCTCACCCTTTTCACTCACTGATTAACTTTTTTCATGTTATACAGATTCCTTCTGCAGTAATTTATTGTAAGTAAATATGCATCCATCATTGAACTATGTTTGATTGGTGGAAGGCTGCTGATGGCATTTAACGTCTGTAAAATGAAATCTGTCTCAATGCATTAACTGTATACAGACAACAGTAAAGGGAGCTATATCAAGTTTATTGTAAAGGTCTTTTAAAGAGAAAAATACACAGTTTGATATTCAGATAGTAATATTTTTGCTTTCATACATTTGCATATTCATTTTTAATTTTGAGGGGAAAAGTTTTTTTCTGCTTTTTTTAACTGTGCATTAAAGGAATATTCCACCTTTTCAGAAAAAAATGCACCCATGCTGCAAAAAAAGTGATTTTTTTTTTTTGCATTTGAGCTTGCAAACTATTTAAGCTGCAATCAATGGATCATGGGTGCAATGCTCTGGTTCCTGCAACTATCCCTCTGTGGCGGCATATGGGATATGTGAATGAATGATGCAGCTCTGCAGTCTGAACCTCTATAGCTATGATAAATTGAAATTTGACAGGAGCCAGCAGGGAGAAGAACACCCGGACTCTGTAAGTGGGGGGGATGATGTTGAAGGTAGGAGGCTGACCATGTTTTTTGTTAACATGGTCAGAAAAGTGGAATTAGCTTCTAAAATCTACTGTGCTTGACCAGTCACATGGCATTAGGGTATTTTTTTCCATCAATGGGCAGTCCTGAGTGCTGCAGAGGCACTACATAATTACATCAGCTCAGTTCCCGGTAGCATTCTCCTATGAGTCAAGGGCAGCTTGATGACCCATCCCCAGGGGGTGGGTCCCTGACACCCTGGACACAAATGAAGGAGGGTCAATGACAGGCTTTCTGTCTGTTAGTTTGATTGTTGCTTCACAATTTAATGAGCCACGGGGGTGGGGTAAGCATGCAGCTAATCAACTACTTGCCTGGCTTAGTGACTTATTTGATATCAAATCTGGGTAATGAAGGGAAAGTACATAAATGAGCATGGCCCTCTGTAGAGAGGAGTATTACCTGGTTTCAAACAAAGGTGGACAAAATCATAGGCTTTACAACAGTAGGACTTTTCACCTTTTATTTTACTTTGTCATTCTCTCCCTAAAACCCTCTTCTCTATTTCACATTTGCTTAGAACGTTCCTGTTTTGCAACTTGTGATTATTATAAATTGCTCTTTCACACTCTTATTTCCTTATTTCTCCTCAGTGATGTACCTTCAGCTACCCGCAGCCTCTTGGACACTCACATGATCACACAAGGCTGTCACTCGATAAGAAGAAGTGTGAGATTTCGCACCTGCATATCTATACAAACACAAAAGCACACAGTACTTTGGCATATACCGACCTGTAGTCTCCTGGGATAAGTGATATGAATATCCCAGAAGACTGTGGATGGCTGCAGATACATCACTCTTGTCTAGGTGAGGAAAAGTGAGGAAGTGGGAGGGTGGAAGAGCAATATTAAACTATTTACATGACACAAATAAAGAAAATTCTTAGCAAATGGGTAACAGAGAGTAGGGAGGAAATGGCCTAAACTACAATGAACAGTGGCCTCATACACACGGACGTTTTTTGACGCCGGCGTTTTCTGGTGTTTTTTGCAGCTCTCCATGTTAGTCAATGGCCCCATAAAAACGTCGGCGTTTTTGAGCTGTAGGTGGCGTCGGCGTTAGTGAGCAGAAAGTAGAACCCATGGCCATCGCGTTCTGAGGCTGTAACATTTTGACGTTTTATGACGCCGATGCCACAAAACGCCAACAAACGCCACCTAATATTGTACCGGCGTTTTCCGGCGTTTTTTGACGCCGACGTTTTTAGGTTGAAAAATAGCAGAGGGATGCTTTTTTAAAAAAAACGCCTATTGACGCCGACGCTCACTAACGCTCAAAAACGCCAATGCATAACGCCGAAAAAGGTCGACTTTTTCTCCTTGACGTCGGACCCGACGTTTTGTTTATTTTTTTAGATACGCCCGTGTGTATGAGGCCTAAAAGGTCTGCTTTAAGAACTAAGGATTTGCCATTTCCAATGCTTTTCAGGATCGGTGGCAGCAGGGGAAATCTGATAGTGGACAGGTTTCTATAAGCTATATAATGCCTCTGAGCATTTGAAAGTTGAATTAGTGGCTTATAATATTTCAGAAATACAAAAGACATGTGTATTGTTATTGAAATTGTTGTCTCCTCTGTGTATTTCCTTACTTGTAGTAATCCATTAGGAATCAACTCCTGCATTTTACCTCAGTGCTGTAATACACAACACAGTGATGATATCACCTCTACATTTACAAGGTACAATCTTGGTTTACAAAGACATTTAGTGTACATATAATAGATTATTATTATTATACAGGATTTATATAGCGCCAACAGTTTGCGCAGCGCTTTACAATATGAGGGCAGACAGTACAGTTACAATACAATACAGGAGGAATTGGAGGGCCCTGCTCGTTAGAGCTTACAATCTAGAATAGAGAATAGAATAGATTGACATCAATCATCGGTTGTAGGGATATATTAGGCAGCACGTGAACATGTTGCCCCTGAAGTTGATGTGAAAAAATGGGCAAGCATAAGGATTTCAGTGACTTTGACAAGGGCCAAATTGTAATGGATAGATTATTAGGTCAGAGTAATTCCAAAACTGCAGCTCTTGTGGAATGTTCCCAGTCTGCAGTGGTCAGAACCTACCAAAAGTGGTTCAAGAAGGCAAAAACAGTGAACCGGTGTCAGGGTAGCCGAGGCTCATTGATAACCATGGGGAGTGAAGGCTGGCGTGTGTAGTCCAATCCAATAGAAGAGCTATTATGGCTCATATTGCCGAAAAAGTTAAGTGTATCATTTACCTGGGAAAGAGATGACACCAGGATGCAATATGGGAAGTAGGTAAGCTGGCAGAGGCACTGTGATGCTTTGGGCGATGATCATGTCTCCTCTCAAGTGTCTCTTCTCCAGAGGAAATAAGTTTAAGGTGTGTAGCTGTTCCTCATAATTGAGATCCTCCAGCCCCATTTAAGGAATATTTAAATGAAAGTTCAGCTTTAAGTTATCATCCCAAATCTATATTAAACATTTTTTTTTAATTCTTTGGTAACTTTTTCTGTGCTCCTACTAAAGGTTCACCTATTAGTGCCACTGACCAAAATTGGTTTAACACTATAACATTGTCTAAGCTTAAATCTCAACATCTGCAAAATCCTTAATTCTCCTTGCTCCGAGGATGAGATTAAACAGGTTATAAAAAGCTCTTAAAATTGTAAGACTGTTGGAAAGGTTGGCTTTGCCCCATATACTTTACTATAAAAAAAAATAAACTTTATATTTTCATCCAAGTTGGAAAGAACATACAGTCAATATAATTACATCCTGTGAGGTAATAAATTCCCTAAACTCTCTTAAACCCAAGCCAGATAAGAATCATACACTCCCCCATAACTTTAGACCTATCTCTATAATAAATACATACATTTACCGTTACAACAGCTGATAGACTCAACTTTATCGGTACTCATGATTGCTCAGGACTGAACTGGGCTTAGCCCATTTTGGCTAGAAGCTAATAATATTAGATGAGCCATCAATTTAGTTCTAGATCGGAAGATTTATGCAAAAAAAACAGTTACTTCTATACTTATAAACAGGAGCATGAATATCAGTGGCGGCCGGTCAATAAGGGGCGCTTGGGCGCCACCTCCCCCCCGCTGACAAGAAGAAAAAAAAAAGTCAGCCCAACCCCCTATAGGAGGTGCCGGTATATTGACTTTTTTTTTTCTGACAGCAAGTAGTGAGCCGATTGGTCAGTCATAAAAGACTATGTGTGTGCGCTGAACAGGCGCACACACATAGTCTGATTGGCTGATCTTAGCCAGTGACTGACTGGCATTGAATGCGGGGGCGGGACTGTGGCGGACGTGCTGGCTGTGTGATTACTCGCGCAGGTGCAGCACTCCTCCGGGTTTCAGTCCCGACTCCCAGGCAGCAGACCATCCACTCCAGCATGCTCTCTGCAAGCCGAGCTCTGCACACTGCCAGCATGCTCTCCGCAAGCCGAGCTCTGCACAGTGACAGCCTGTTAGTAGATGGGGTAAGTGCTGGACTTTGTCCTGACTTCGGGGGGGGTCTGTCAGGGCCGCGAACCCCTATCTGGGGCTCTGTATACTGCTATATGGTGACTCTGTATACTGCGATATGGTGACTCTGTATACTGCTATATGGTAACTCTGTATACTGCTATATGGTGACTCTGTATACTGCTATCTGGAGCTCTGTATACTGCTATATGGTGACTCTGTATACTGCCATCTGGGGCTCTGTATACTGCTATCTGGTGACTCTGTATACTGCTATCTGGGGCTCTGTATACTACTATATGGTGACTCTGTATACTGGTAGATGGTGACTCTGTATACTGCTATCTGGGGCTGTGTATACTGCGATATGGTGACTCTGTATACTGCTATATGGTAACTCTGTATACTGCGATATGGTGACTCTGTATACTGCTATATGGTGACTCTGTATACTGCTATCTGGGGCTCTGTATACTGCTATATGGTGACTCTGTATACTGCTATCTGGGGCTCTGAATACTGCTATATGGTGACTCTGTATACTGCTATATGGTGACTCTGTATACTGCTATAATGTGACTCTGTATACTGCTATATGGTGACTCTGTATACTGCTATATGGTCACTCTCTATACTGCTATCTGGTGACTCTGTATACTGCTATCTGGGGCTCTGTATACTGCTATACGGTGACTCTGTATACTTCTATCTGGGGCTCTGTATACTGCTATATGGTGGCTCTGTATACTGCTATATGCTGACTCTGTATACTGCTATCCGGGGCTCTGTATACTGCTATATGGTTACTCTGTATACTGCTATATGGTGACTCTGTATACTGCTATCTGGGGCTCTGTATACTGCTATATGTTGACTCTGTATACTGTGATATGGTGACTCTGTATACTGCTATCTGTGATGCTGTATACCCTATCTGGTGTTGCTGGGCTGTATACTCCTGACACAAGGTGGTGGAGACTATAAGGGGTGTGGCTTATGCAAAGTGGGAGGGGGCAAAAAGGAAGGGTGGGATCTTGTGCCCCCCCATCCTAAAATGTCACCAGCCGCCACTGGTGAATATGTCAGTATCGGGAACTGAATTGAAGTTGTGGTTTCCGTGCTGGACACTCCTTTCCCAGTAATCTCTTTACCCTACTCCCCAGACACTGCATCTGTCACACTGACAGGCACATGGCCATGGAGTTTTAAACTAGGGCTAGATGGAGCCTGATTGAGAACTGGAAGCCTAATTCCTGTGTCAGTTTGCAGATCCATAACCGCTATTCAGTCCAACAGTGGCTTTTAAATCTGCCCATTGCCATGTGCCCTCATTTTATAGTAAAGCATACCTGATGGGGAACTAGTCTCCCACTTTCCCTTTAGGTCCTACCTGCTCCGTGATAAGAATTTTCCCAAATATGGCAATTGCCATATTTGAGTAATGACATCACCAATATCCCTGACCCCTTTGCTTACATTTAGCTTTCGGTCGGGCAATCTCCAGGTCAATAGCTGAATGGAGCCAGGGATAGAGTACTGTGAAGGAAGTTATCACATACATGTCTGAACACAGGCAAGCCCCAATCTGAGTACTGACGAACCTCTGTACGTCAGCTCAGAGTTGGTCTTAATTACTGTCAATTTCCTAATCTGAGTACTGGCAGTAATTCTAAAAGAATCTGTTGTTGCTTAAACTGGCAGCAGTAAGAACTACATGAAATCGCTGCAAGTGTTGGTAATGTTAGCATACCAACACTGACACAAATGCTTGCTGAATTGTAAAGAAAACCACCACCAAAAAAGTGCCATTATAGCTTTATTAAATTTCCCCAAAGGTCTTTAATTATGTTACCTGGTCATATTTGAATTAATTTTACCCAAAATACACTTTCCAAGAGAATTTCTCAAACAAATAATTTAGCATAACTCTCCAAAAGTTACAATAAAACTCTGTGCAATTCTGTGGTTACAACCCTTGGGGAATGGAAACCTGAGAGAGATGTCCACTCTCAAAATTACTTTTATTTTGGCAGTGGACAATTGAAATTAGCAATGACTTCAATTAAAGGGTCATGCAAATGGCTCACAGCAATACAAACTCAGCTTCACCCCCTAACTTTCCAATTTTAGATAATGCTGCTTTATTCATAAAGGCCTAAAATTAACAAATTTAATTCACCACCATGCTGAATAATAACCTCAACCTTTTCTATTCAAAATTATAAAAAATAGTTCTAGTTTTATATACAGGTGGTAAAATAAGTATTGAGCACATCAACATTTTTCTAGGTAAATATATTTAAGTGCTATTGACATGAATTTTTCACCACATGTCGGTAACAACCCATGCAATCCATACAAAGAAACCAAAACAAATATGTTCAGAAATGAAAGCAGAACTAATGGGGGATTCAAAAAATACCCCATTAGTACATCTCCCTACACTAAACACTAAACGGTTATTACATTTGTGAAATTCCGTACCTTTGAAGAGATATGTCCAATTTAATTTTCAGGAAGTGGTCTCTCTAGTTCAAATGAAGCACTATGTATTATTCAATGCTGGCTCTGTTAGACGAGTGATTGTATCATATCCTCTTCTCTCTGTTTACACTACATTCCCCATCAGGCTTTGCACATTTCAATGAATATGGGAGGTACACTAGTCCTGTACATGTAAATGTGGACAAGTCCACTCCACTTCAACATGAATCACACCCCTCATTCTGCAGCCAGGTCCACTAACCAGTGACACGCACATCATGTCTTCTCTCCTCTCTAGACACAAGGAGATAAACATATTGCCCTTACTTTATGTAGTCATTACCGAATTGTACACACATCCCATAATGATATATTATACACACCGTACTTTGATGTAATTCAGTATTAGAAATATTCCTCCTCCTCCTGCAGATTTGAGATAGTTATAACAATCAATGCTGGTATGGTGTATGAGAACATCCCCAGCCACACCACAGATAGAGAGTCGGGATGTTTTATATCAGCATGGGGGACAAGTAAATATCAGCATGAGAAAAAATACAAAAAAAGAGCAGCGCTAACTTACTAATCAATAACACAATAATGGTGGAACCCTCTAATATATGGAAATCTCAATAAACTTCAATATTACCACAATACCGGTCTCTGTGATATGTAACATCACATATAACACACATCACACTGAACATAAGACATAAAAATGAAACTTTGCAGGGATGGTTGAAACCCCTCCTATCGATATATGGAAGTGTACGGTGTCACTAAACAGTGCAGCCTCATTAGTGCAGTCATACAGTGCCACATATCAGTGCCCATCAGCGCAGTCACATATTGCCCACCAGTGCCACTTATCAGTGCCCGTCAGTGCGGTGACACCGTGCCCACCAGTGCTGCTTATCAGTGCCCATCAGTGCGGTGACCCTGTGCCCACCAGTGCGATGACACCGTGCCCACCCGTGCAGCTCATCAGTGCCCATCAGTGTGGTGACACTGTGCCCACCAGTGCTGCTTATCAGTGCCCATCAGTGCGGTGACCCCCATGCCCACCGTTGCGGTGACACTGTGCCCACCAGTACTGCTTATCAGTGCAATGACACTATGCCCAGCAGTGCGGTCTCACCAGTGTCCATCAGTGCGGTCTCACCGATGTCCATCAGTGCGGTCTCACCAGTGCCCATTAGTTCTGCTTATCAGTGCTCACCAGTGCTGCTTATCAGTTCCCATCAGTGCAGTCGCACCAGTGCCGCTTATCAGTACCGTCTCACCAGTGCCGCTTATCAGTGCGCATCAGTTCGGTTTCACCAATGCCGCTTATCAGCGTCCATCAGTGTAGTCACACCAGTGCCGCTTATCAGTGCGGTCTCACCAGTGCCCACGAGTGCCACTTATCAGTGTCCATCAGTGTGGTCACACCAGTGTTGCTTATCAGTGCCCATCAGTGCAGTCTCACCAGTGCCGCTTATCAGTGCGGTCTCACCAGTGCCGCTTATCAGTGCCCATCAGTGTGGTCTCACCAGTGCCGCTTATCAGTGTCCATCAGTGTGGTCTCACCAGTGCCGCTTATCAGTGTCTATCAGAACGGTCTCACCAGTGCCCACCAGTGCCGCTTATCAGTGTCCATCAGTGCGGTCACACCAGTGCCACTTATCAGTGCCCATCAGTGCGGTCTCACCAGTGACGCTTATCAGTGTCCATCAGTGCGGTCACACCGGTGCCGCTTATCAGTGCCCACCAGTGAGGTCTCACCAGTGCCACTTATCAGTGTCCATCAGTGTGGTCTCACCAGTGCCGCTTATCAGTGTCTATCAGAACGGTCTCACCAGTGCCCACCAGTGCCGCTTATCAGTGTCCATCAGTGCGGTCACACCAGTGCCACTTATCAGTGCCCATCAGTGCGGTCTCACCAGTGACGCTTATCAGTGTCCATCAGTGCGGTCACACCGGTGCCGCTTATCAGTGCCCACCAGTGAGGTCTCACCAGTGCCACTTATCAGTGTCCATCAGTGTGGTCTCACCAGTGCCACTTATCAGTGCCCATCCGTGCGGTCTCACCAGTGCCCACCAATGCCGCTTATCAGTGTCCATCAGTGCGGTTCCACCAGTGCTGCTTATCAGTGTCCATCAGTGCAGTCCCACCAGTGCCGCTCATCAGTGTCCATCAATGTGGTTTCACCATTATCCACCAGTGCCACTTATCAGTGTCCATCAGTGCGGTCTCACCAGTGCCGCCTTTTCAGTGCAGAGCGGGTATCAATCAGATCCTCGCATGACAGTGCGGAGATGATGTCGGGCGGAGACAGCTCTGGTATGTGTGGAATGTGACACCGCTCTGTGCTGTATATCACAATGCAGGCAGGGAGCTCACAGAGCGGTGTCACATTCCACACATAGCACACAGCACATTCCACACATACCAGAGCTGTCTCTGCCCAACATCATCTCCGCTCTGTCATGTGGGGATCCTTTCAGTGTTGCCGGGATGGCGGTCGGCCAGCGGGTGGGGGTGTGCGGCGCTGGCAGGGAGGAGGAGGAGGGATCAGGGGAGAAAGGAAATAGCAGGATACCACCTCAATGTGCGACACAGACCAGGAGGGGGCTGTGAGACCCCCTCCACCCACTACAATGAGCCAGAGGAAATAGAAACCCGTTCTGGCTTTTAGGAACTACATGTGGGCGTGTCAGACCGCTGCTTGCCAGTCAGGGTTGTCTTTAACCACTTCAATACTGGGCACTTAAACCCCCTTCCTTCCCGGACCAATTTTCAGCTTTCAGCGCTGTTGCAGTTTGAATGACAATTGCGCGGTCATACCACAATACCGGTCTCTGTGATATGTAACATCACATATAACACACATCACACTGAACATTAGACATAAAAATGAACTTTGCAGGGATGGTTGAAACCCCTCCTATCGATATATGGAAGTGTACGGTGTCACTAAACAGTGCAGCCTCATTAGTGCAGTCACACAGTGCCACATATCAGTGCCCATCAGCGCAGTCACATATTGCCCACCAGTGCCACTTATCAGTGAGGTGACACCATGCCCACCAGTGCTGCTTATCAGTGCCCATCAGTGCGGTGACCCTGTGCCCACCAGTGCGATGACACCGTGCCCACCAGTGCAGCTCATCAGTGCCCATCAGTGTGGTGACACTGTGCCCACCAGTTCTGCTTATCAGTGCCCATCAGTGCGGTGACCCCATGCCCACCATTGCGGTGACACTGTGCCCACCAGTGCTGCTTATCAGTGCAATGACACTGTGCCCAGCAGTGCGGTCTCACCAGTGTCCATCAGTGCGGTCTCACCGGTGTCCATCAGTGCGGTCTCACCAGTGCCCACTAGTTCTGCTTATCAGTGCTCACCAGTGCTGCTTATCAGTTCCCATCAGTGCAGTCGCACCAGTGCCGCTTATCAGTGCCCATCAGTTCGGTATGATGTCGGGCAGAGACAGCTCTGGTATGTGTGGAATGTGACACCGCTCTGTGCTGTATATCTCAATGCAGGCAGGGATCTCACAGAGCGGTGTCACATTCCACACATAGCACACAGCACATTCCACACATACCAGAGCTGTCTCTGCCCAACATCATCTCCGCTCTGTCATGTGGGGATCCTTTCAGTGTTGCCGGGATGGCGGTCGGCCAGCGGGTGGGGGTGTGCGGCGCTGGCAGGGAGGAGGAGGAGGGATCAGGGGAGAAAGGAAATAGCAGGATACCACCTCAATGTGCGACACAGACCAGGAGGGGGCTGTGAGACCCCCTCCACCCACTACAATGAGCCAGAGGAAATAGAAACCCGTTCTGGCTTTTAGGAACTACATGTGGGCGTGTCAGACCGCTGCTTGCCAGTCAGGGTTGTCTTTAACCACTTCAATACTGGGCACTTAAACCCCCTTCCTTCCCGGACCAATTTTCAGCTTTCAGCGCTGTTGCAGTTTGAATGACAATTGCGCGGTCATACCACAATACCGGTCTCTGTGATATGTAACATCACATATAACACACATCACACTGAACATTAGACATAAAAATGAACTTTGCAGGGATGGTTGAAACCCCTCCTATCGATATATGGAAGTGTACGGTGTCACTAAACAGTGCAGCCTCATTAGTGCAGTCACACAGTGCCACATATCAGTGCCCATCAGCGCAGTCACATATTGCCCACCAGTGCCACTTATCAGTGAGGTGACACCATGCCCACCAGTGCTGCTTATCAGTGCCCATCAGTGCGGTGACCCTGTGCCCACCAGTGCGATGACACCGTGCCCACCAGTGCAGCTCATCAGTGCCCATCAGTGTGGTGACACTGTGCCCACCAGTTCTGCTTATCAGTGCCCATCAGTGCGGTGACCCCATGCCCACCATTGCGGTGACACTGTGCCCACCAGTGCTGCTTATCAGTGCAATGACACTGTGCCCAGCAGTGCGGTCTCACCAGTGTCCATCAGTGCGGTCTCACCGGTGTCCATCAGTGCGGTCTCACCAGTGCCCACTAGTTCTGCTTATCAGTGCTCACCAGTGCTGCTTATCAGTTCCCATCAGTGCAGTCGCACCAGTGCCGCTTATCAGTGCCCATCAGTTCGGTATGATGTCGGGCAGAGACAGCTCTGGTATGTGTGGAATGTGACACCGCTCTGTGCTGTATATCTCAATGCAGGCAGGGATCTCACAGAGCGGTGTCACATTCCACACATAGCACACAGCACATTCCACACATACCAGAGCTGTCTCTGCCCAACATCATCTCCGCTCTGTCATGTGGGGATCCTTTCAGTGTTGCCGGGATGGTGGTCGGCCAGCGGGTGGGGGTGTGCGGCGCTGGCAGGGAGGAGGAGGAGGGATCAGGGGAGAAAGGAAATAGCAGGATACCACCTCAATGGGCGGCACAGACCAGGAGGGGGCTGTGAGACCCCCTCCACCCACTACAATGAGCCAGAGGAAATAGAAACCCGTTCTGGCTTTTAGGAACTACAAGTGGGCGTGTCAGACCGCTGCTTGCCAGTCAGTGTTGTCTTTAACCACTTCAATACTGGGCACTTAAACCCCCTTCCTTCCCGGACCAATTTTCAGCTTTCAGCGCTGTTGCAGTTTGAATGACAATTGCGCAGTCATGCGACACTGTACCCATATGACATTTTTATCATTTTTTTCACACAAATAGAGAGACGCAGCACATGACTAAAACTTCAAATTGACAAGGTTATTTAAACTGGGATAGTTGGCAAGTATAAGGCAGCTGCTTTGGGCCCCACAACAATGACAGGGCCCAGGGCAGATGCCCCCTTTACCCTGCCTTAAAGACGGCCCTGCTGTCAGTACAGGGCGGAGAGGCTCCAGCGGTCTTACAAACAGGATGTCACAGGGGAATAACGGTTTTTCAGCAACTTCAGCAGGCTACTACAGAGGAACTACAGAGCTCAGCAGAAGATGGATGGCATGGTTGGTGAAGGTAGGAGATCAACAACAAGAACATGGAAAAACTTTTTTTCCCGGAGTTCTGCTTTAAGTTATGTGTAATAAAATGGAATGACACAGGGAAAAAGTATTGATCACGCTAACTGAAATTGATGTAATACTTAGTACAAAATCCTCCTGTATGGAGAAACTAGTTGCATGCATTGCTCAGGTGTGATTCTGGCCCATTCTTCCACACAGACAGTCTTCGAAGCTTGAAGGTTATGTGGGCCTCGCCCTCTTCTATGAACTCTGATCTTTAGTTCTTTCCATAGATTTTCTATGGGATTCAAGTCAGATGATTGGCTGGGCCATTCTAGCAGCGCTTTTTTGTTTCTTTGAAACCAGTTGAGGGTTTCCTTGGCTTTGTGTTTGGGATCATTGTCTTGTTGAAATCACCATCCTCGTTTCATCTTCATCATCCTGGTAGATGGCAGCAGATCTTTAACAAGAATGTCTTGGTACATTTTTCCATTCATCCTTCCTTCAACGATATGAAGTTTGCCAGTACCGTGTGCTGAAAAACAGCCCCACACCATGATGTTCCCACCTCCAAACCTCACTGTTGGTATGGGGGGTGTTTTTGGGGTGATGTGCCATTTGACCTCCAAATATTGTGTGTATTATGGCATCCAAAGAGTTCAATTTTGGTCTCATCTAACCAGACTATATTCTCCCAGTATTTCACAGGCTTGTATAAATGTTGTGCAGAAAACTTTAAATGCGCTTCAACATGCTTTTTCTTCAGCAGTGGAGTCTTGCGTGGTGAGCGTGCATATGGGTCATGGCGGTTGAGTGGCAGTTGAGTGCATTACTTATTGTTTTCTTTGAAACAATTGTACCTGCTAATTCCAGGTCTTTCTGAAGCTCTCCACAAGTGGTCCTTGGCTCTTGGACAACTCTTCTGATACTTATTTTCACTCCTCTATCAGAAATCTTGGGAGGAGCACCTGGTCATGGCTGGTTTATGGTGAAATTATGTTCTTTCAACTTCTGGTTTATGGCCCCAACAGTGCTCACTGGAACATTCAGAAGTTTAAAAAAATCCTTTTGTAACCAATGACCTCAGTATGTTTTGCAACAATAAGGTTTGTGAAGGTCTTGAGGGACCTTTTTGTTTTCAACCATCATGAGATGTTTCTAATGAGACACCTTTTAATAGGCCATCAGTTGAGACTGAACCAGATTATATTAATTTGCACTGATAAGGGGCGGGATTGCTTTCTAATTACTGACAGATTTCAGCTGGTGTCTTGGCTTGCCTTTTTGCACCTCCCTTTGTTCAATACTTTTTCCCTGTGTCTTTCCATTTTATGACACATTCGGGGAGACTTACTAAAACTGATGCACTCAGAATCTGGTGCCGCTGTGCATAGTAGCCAATCAGCTTCTAACTTCAGCTTGTTTAATTAAGCTTTGGAAATAAAACCTGAAAGCTGATTGGTTTCTATGCAGAGCTGCACCAGATTTTGCATTCACCAGTTTTAGGAAATAACCCCCATAACCTAATTTCTGAACTTATTTGTTTTGGTTTCTTTGTATGTATGGATTGCATGGGTTGTTGTTGTTCATGTGGTGGAAATTTAATGTCAATAGCACCTTAAGGCTCCATGCACACTGGACGTTAAAAAAACGATCTAAAAACGTCAGTAGCTTTGTAGTGAGTCTTTCAGCTTTTATCAGCGTTAATGCACTAGCATTTTGGAGCGTCATCGTAATTTTTTTTTTTCCCAATGGATCCAAAATGACCAAAAACGCTGATGAACCACGTTTTTGAGCGTTTATGAGGGTTTTTAACCCCTTGCCGACCACCGATCGGCATCTGACGGCGACAAGGTGGCTGGTGAGCGCAAATCGCCGTCATATGACGGCGGCCGCGATCACGGGCCTTGTGAGCGCGCGCCACGGGAGGCGCGCCCGCGCGCTCACTGTGTTCGGGGAGGGCCAGGGAGCGGGTACGGCGGCTTCGAATGCCGCCGGCTACCCGCGATGGCCCCCCCCGGAGCGAAGGAACGGAGCACTGATCGCTGTATAAATGCCAATGGTCCCAAAAAAGTGTCAAAATGGTCCGACATGTCCGCTGAAATATCGCAGTACCGCTAGAAATCGCAGATCGCCGCCATTACTAGTAAAAAAAAAAAAACCCCAAAAATGAATTCTCATCATCCGTAAACGCGACCACTTTTGCGCAAACCAATCAATGAACGCTGATTGCGATTTTTTTTATCACAAATATGAGGAAGAATATAAATCGGCCAAAACCGATGAAAAAAATGTTTCTTTATATTTTTTTTTTGGATTTGTATGTTAGCAAAAAGTAAGAAATTTGTTTTTTTTTGCAAAATTGTCGCTCTTCTTTTGTTTATAGCGGCGATCAGAAATGACGCAGAGGGGATCACATACCACCAAAAGAAAGCTCTATTTGTGGGAAAAAAAGGACGCAAATTTCGTTTGGGTACAACGTCGCACGACCGCGCAATTGTCAGTTAAAGCGACGCAGCTCCGAATCGCAAAAAGGGCTCCGGTCCTAAAGCTGGAAATCCTTCCGGGGCTGAAGTGGTTAAGCTTCCAACGTTTTTTGTGGTCAGAAAAATTACTCTTGAATGCGACTTTAGGGTGTTCAGTTAACAGCCCATGAACGCCACTGCTGATAAACGACATTAAACGTCCATGTGTGCATGGACGCATAGGATAACATAGAGGGGCGTTAATGGGCTGTTAAAAAAAACGCCCAAACGCCCAAAAGCTGTCGTTTATCAGCTTCAGTGTGCATGGAGCCTTAGAAACATATTTACCTAGAAACATAGTGACATGTGTAAAGTATCAGAGAATAAAAGGGCCGGTTCACACTGAGGCGATCCTAGGCGATTTGCGATCCGACTTGTGTCGCCCCAATTCGCCTCAAATCACCTGACATCAGAAATCCCATTGGAATGAATGGAGCCGTCTTAATATGCGCTACTCAAGTCCAAAGCGATTCCAAAAAAGGTTCCTGTACTATTTGCAAGCGGCTTCTAGGCGAATTGAGCCCATAGAAGTCAATGGAAGTTCGCTTTCAAGTCGGATCCCAGTCTATGAAGAAGCGACTTTCCAGGAAGAAAAACATAATTTTGCCAGAAGACACACCTCTCATGTCCCAGGTACTCTTGTTGAAATCGCCTGAAATCGCCTAGAATCGCCTGATATCGCTTCGCAATCGCGCCGCTTCGCTTTGCAATCGCTTCGCAATCGCGCCGCTTCGCCTTTTCAAATCGCCTAGCAAATTCGCCCCGAAGTCGGATAGCCTCAGTGTGAACCGGCCCTAAGGGAACATTTTATTTATAGCAACAAGCATAATTTTAAACGCAACATGCACAAGTGTGTTGAAATGTAATGTATGCGAATGCAACTCATTAAAAGGTTCACTTCATAAAATATTTTAAAAAAGCATGGGAAAAATGCATCACAGTGCATGCAAGAACACATGTGAAAGCAATGGCGTTATCGGTGCGTTTCTCGTTGCATTTTGGTGTGAACAGTCCCTTTTTTGTTTTAATGAATCTGAATGTATTTTGCCAATTTAGATACTACAAATGACTAAAGGCACATTTCACATTTGCTTTTAATCTTTATCAATTAAACTACCTTCAAATGACTATTACCATCTAAAAACCCCCACCTATCTTTGACTCATTAAAAAAGGAATGACACTTATATAAAATGTATATGATCTGTCTTGGTCAGCAGATCTGTTGTCAGTTCAGGTACAATGTTCCAATCTACTGTGCCGTCTTTTCCTATAGAAAAGTCATCATCCAGGGAAACTGGCAGTGGCTCTTGCTTGCTGCCAGGAGGTAATGTATATTATACCTGGGCAGATGAAGACCAGAGGACTTAGAGGCAGCAAGGGCACAGGGTAAGTTAGCATCAGAATCAAATCAGAGACCAGAAGTTGATGAAGAACAAGACCAACCAGAAGAGCTTACAATCAGGCCTCTTATCCAGAGGGTTAAATAAAAATCATAGTTGAGTAACGGACAGAAAATCGGTTCAGGTTTAATAGTTGGAGCAAGCTATGTTGGCAACGGAAATATAAATATCTATTAGGCAGCACACTTATGAGTCAGGAACTTATTTCTATATTAAGCAACAACTGGAAATGTGGTCCCTTTATAGGGGTGTAGACCAATCAGGGGTGAGCTGGTTAAGCTGGAACTAATGTTCTGGTTTTACGTTACACAGATATGAGTGGTTGTGCACATAACAAGAGGTGGGCAAGGACTGCCCACCTGAGTGCATAAAAAGGGTGCAGTCAAGCAGTCATCTTTGCATATTCTGAGCCTGCGGCAGATCCCGCAGCCTTACACAAAGGGGACCGGTGCCTTTCTGAGGCCCTTCCTGGGTGGGATTGTCTGTCATGCTGTTGTCTCCACACATTCTAGTGTGCCACAGAAATGACAGTTTCTCCATAAACTATGGCCCAAACATGATAAATTCTCATTAGATGTGCCAGCCAAGCACCTTGATTCAATGTCAATACCTCTCTGACTGACAAAGAAGGAGGATCAGTAAGATATCCTAAACAATGGGCACTGTCCATCTCAAGTCCCTCCATCGCATCACCATCTTGGCAGTGTTGTCAGACCATCCTATGTGTCAATATAGTGAATAGAACTGCATGAATTGCACAATAGTCTATGAGACATCTACTTATTGCTAGACAAATTCATTGTTAAACAACAATTAAACTTTCTTCACAAAGCCCCTGATGAAAGGCTTGGACCTGAAACATGTCGGGCAATTTTCCTATATGTTGGATTGCGGAATGTAACCAGACAATATGTTTACATATATATATTGGCAATACATGTTTCTGTAACTACAGGTTTACTATCTGACATCAGTTATATGGTGAAGGGTTCTAATACCCTTTTTTATCAATTTGTATAAATAAAATATTAAGTACGTCAAGATAAGTGATATAACTGTGTATCCTACCAGACTGTTGTGACGGTTCTACCACTACGCTACCTCCCTGAACTCTACCTGTCACGGGTAACAAATCC
>BLSH010457321.1:736263-767332 GCA_018402905.1 Glandirana rugosa | reverse complement strand
GACCCCCAACTGCAGGGGGCGTGGGGGCTCACTCCTCTACTACTATGTAAGAGAGAGCACATCCTGGGACCCCCAGCTGCCGGGGGGTGGGGGGGGTCACTCCTCTACTACTATGTCAGAGAGCACATCCTGGGACCCCCAACTGCCGGGGGGGGGTCACTCCTCTACTACTATGTCAGAGAGCACATCCTGGGACCCCCAACTGCCGGGGGTGGGGGGGGGTCACTCCTCTACTACTATGTCAGAGAGCACATCCTGGGACCCCCAACTACCAGGGGGTGAGGTGGTCACTCCTCTACTTCTATACAAGAGAGCACATCCTGGGACCCCCAACTCCTATTATTTATTAGATTATTATGATTACATAAAAAAATATAAATATATATATATATATATATATGTATATGTATATTACTTCCTATTATTATTATTATTATATTATTCGATTATTATTATTACATTTGTTGTTTTTATCATAGGCATGTGCACAGGGTGTGCCAGGTGTTCCTGGGCACACCCTAAACACCCCACGTGGCACAGATTCTCCTTGCTACCTGGGCCATTATGTCATTTACAGGTCCCTTCCTTTTGTGAATGAACACAGTGAGTGATCAGTACCGATAACTCACTGTGTTCATACATAACTGAAGTATAGTAAACTGTGTTACATATATACACACACACACACACACACACACACACACACACACACACACACACACACACACACACAGATGTGTGTTTGAACTGTGGGGTGCACACCCTAATGCAATAGGCTGTGCACACCTATGGTTTTTATACTACTTCTACATCTTAATACGGTAATATATTGCTGGGCTAATGAACCTGGAATTTTGCAGGGGGGTATTATTATTATTACTTTATTTTAATGTATATATATTTGTAGGGGGGTATTATTATTATTATTACTTTTTAATGTATATATACTACTTCTTCTTATTATGATTATTATGGTAATATACTGCTGGGATGATGAACCTGGAATATTGCTGGGGGCATTATTATTATTACTTTTTTAATTTTTTGTATATATATATTTTCCCTATTATTGTTATTATCGTAATATACGGCTGGGATGATGAACCTGGAATATTTCTGGGGGCATTATTAGTATTACAATTGAATTATTGTTATTATTATTTTGTTGTTTTTATATACTACTTCTTCCACTTATTGTGGTAATATACTGATGGGAGGATGAACCTGGAATATTGCTGTATCGCATTATTAAGTGTATTATTTTATTATTATTACTATTATTATTTATGTTGTTTTTATACTACTTTGTCCTTTTTTATAGTAATATATGACTGTGCCAATGAACCTGGAATAATGTTGGGGGGGGGGGGTGATTTGTTGTTTTTAGATTACTTTTTTATTCTTCTTCGGCTCAATGCACACTGGGCTTAAAAAAAGTCTGTTCTCTTTCGGAGTAAAGAACGCTCATATAGAGCATTTTTTGTACAAAGTTTAGACGAGTTTAGGAGAGTTTTACGTTTTTCTGCCTGTAAGCTCCAATTAGAAACGCAAACCTTAAGGGTTTTTTTCTGTCTCTAAACGTTGAGCTCAAAGTATGCCTGTAATTGTCCTAATGTGTATGGGCACATAGGATAACACTGAGCTGCTTCTACAGGCAGAACATAAAACTCCTGTAGAAGCAATGTTTTTTAAGCCAGTGTGCATGGAGCCTTCTTCTTATGGTAATGCATTGTTGGGCTGATGAATACTGTTGGAGGGTATCACTATTAAAATGATATTACTATTTTTGTATTATTATTATTGCTGTTTTAATACTAAATATTATTCTTCTTATTGTTCTTGTTGTTTTTATACTGCATTTTTTTTTATACTATTTTATTTTTTTATGTTTCTTCTTTTTATTATTATTCATCACAGTTTAGTTTACTAGTAAGCCCAGGGGAATGGCCCAATGGGTCCTCAGTGGTTGCTCAGACCCTAAATATTTTAACAGGTCCTCATTGTCTAAATACATTATTTTGTCAAAAGTATGCCTGCCTTTACATGCACATGAACTTTAATGGCATCCCAGTCTTAGTCTGTAGGGTTCAATATTGAGTTGGCCCACCCTTTGCAGCTATAACAGCTTCAACTCTTCTGGGAAGGCTGTCCATAAGGTTTAGGAGTGTCTATGGGAATGTTTGGCCATTCTTCCAGAAACGCATATGTGAGGTTAGGCACTGATGTTGGATGAGAAGACCTGGCTTCAGTCCCTGCACTAATTTATCCAACGGGTGTTCTATTGGGTTGAGGTCAGGACTGTGTGCATCCATGTCTTTATGGACCTTGTTTTGTGCACTGGTGTGCAGTCATGTTGGAACAGAAAGGGACCATCCCCAAACTGTTCCCACAAAATTGGGAGCATGAAATTGTCCAACATGACTTGGTATGCTGACGCCTTAAGAGTTCCCTTCACTGGAACTAAGGGGCCAAGCCCAACCTCTGAAAAACAACCCCACACCATAATCCCCCCTCCACTAAATGATTTGAACCAGTGCACAAAGCAAGGTCCATAAAGACATGGGTGAGCAAGTTTGACAATATAGTGTAGGTATCTCATCCGGTCCTTAGTGTCCTTGCAAGTCCTTATTTTCTAAGCAGGTTCTTAATATCTCAGCAGGTCCCTATTGTCTAAGCAGGTCCTCAATATCTCAAAGAGTTCTCAAAGTCTCAGTGAGTCCTCAATGCCTTAGTGGGTCTTCACTGCCTCAGCAGGTTCTCAAATTCTTAGAGCAGTGGTTCTCAACTCTGGTCCTCGGGACCCACTAACAGGTCAGGTTTGCAAGATAACTGAAATACATCACAGGTGATATCATTTGCTGCTCAGTGACTGCAGTATTCTAGTCTGCATCTCCCCAAGGTAATACTTAAAATCTGGCCTGTTAGTGGGTCCTGAGGACAGGAGTTGAGAACCACTGTCTTAGAGGTCTCTTAGTCTCTAGGCAGGTCCTAAAAGTGCCAGCGGTCCTCAAGATCTCAGCAAGTTCCTAAAATTGCAACAGGTCCTCAATATATCAGCAGGTTCCTATTGTCTAAGCAAGTCCTCAATATGTCAGAGGGTCTCCAGTGTGTCAGTGAGTCCTCATTACCTCTGTAGGGCCTCACTGTCCCAGCAGATCCTCAGTCTCTCACTAGGCCCTCAGTGTCCCAGCGGGTACTCAGTTTCTCTGTGAATCCTCAATAGCTCAGCATGTCCTCAAAGTCTTAGAGGCTCTTCATGCTCTTACTATGTCCTCAACACCCCAGTGGATTGTTATTAAAGCGGTAGTAAACCCATCCATTTAACAGGTTAAAAATCAGTTAGATTTCCGGCATGTGCCGGAAATGTAACACTCCCATTGGTTGTGCTCTAAACCAAACTGTCAAACCATCCAATGGCTGGTGTCATAGCTGATCACATGTGCAGCATTGTGGAGGTTGGAGGTTAAACAGAGGCCAAGATGGCAGCTTCCTTGGCTGAAAATGATAGGAGGGTTTACTACCACTTTAAGTCCTCAATATCTCAGTTGGTCCCCACTGTCTCAGAAGTTCCTCAAACTCTTAGCAGGCCCCCAGTCTCTTAGTTTTTGTATATCCCAGCAGATCAGAAATGCCTCAGTGGGTCTTCAGTTTCTCAGCAGGTTCTCACCCATTGCAAGTCTGTGTTTTGACTCTGCAGCAATGAGTGTGCATGTCTCTCCAGGACCATTATTGCAAAATATTGTATTCAATTACTATTTGTATTAATACTGTTTACTATATTAATCCCATTTATATTTCATATGGTATTTCCCCCCACATTCCTGTGCAGACTAACCATCATATATAAACAATAGTAACAAGGGTTGGGACAAACTAAGACAGTGCCAGGGGTGCTTAAGCAGTTGTAGCAACAGTTTTTTTTTTAATTTTAAAACAATGTATTGTATTTAATTAAAAATGTTACAAACTATTAATGAAACTGCTTAAACAACCCTGGGATTGTCCTAGTTTGTTCCAGCCCATTGCAGGGTCAGTTTTGCTTGATGGTTTGGCTGGTGCATATATGTGCAGGAAAATATAAAGAGATTAAATAATAAAGGGATTCATATACTGAGCAGTATAGCTACAAGTATTTACTGTATATTGTTTTCAGAATAAAATATTTTCCATGATAATATTCCCTTTAACCCTTCCTTTCCTCAATGTGATAGGGAAGGATTGCCCATCAAATAGAGATTTTTCCACCAAGTTGGATGTATCAGAAGTATTCATTATACTCCCTAAGGCTACTTTCACACTGCACGGGTAGCCGCGGTAGTTTTAGCGGAGTTTTACCAGCGATATGGCTCCGCTATGCGGGCGGGAGCGCCACGCTTTTAACCCCCCACAAGGGGTTAAAAAGGGGTTAAAAGTGTCGGCGCTCAGCGCTACCGAGGCGGTGTGCAGCCGCTTCGGAAGCGCTTGCCATTCATTTCAATGGAAGGGGCGGTAGAGGAGCGGTATATTACCGCTCCCCTCACCGCCCCAAAGATGCAGCTTGCAGGACTTTTTGTAACGTCCTGCTAGCGCACCGCCCCAGTGTGAAAGCACTTAGGGCTTTCACATTGGGGTAGATTGGGGGGGACTTTTGAGGCGCTTTACAGATGCTATTTTTAGCTAAATAGCGCCTGTAAAACGCTTCAGTGTGAAAGTAGCCTTAGGAAAGACCTGTACACAGCCTGATTCTCTCCTAGACGTTACAGGTGGCACTATAATCAGACCACGGTTAGGCTGGATTTGGCCAGCAGTGCTGAGACAAGGTTGTCTAGAGCCCAGGGCAAACATGTCAAATTGCGCCCACCCAAGATGTTTGAGCATTGTGTGTCAGCAAAAACCCCCCTACAAAAACACTGAGCACCCCTAAGCATAAATCCCCCCTCCTCCAAGCCAAGTACAAATCCACCCCCTGCTGAAATCCCCCCTCTCAGCATAAATGTTTGCTTCTCCAAATCCCCCAAGCTCAATAGCCAACCCCCCCACAAAAAAAAAAAATTCACCCCTCCTAGCACAAATCCTCTACCTCTAAAATGTCCCCCTCCCAGCACAATTTCCCCCCAAATCCCCCCTTCTAGCACATATCTTCTTCCCCCATCCCTCCTACCAACACAAATCTCCCTAAATCACCCTCTTAGTACCTCCCAAATTTCTCCTCCTAGAATACTTACCCCCTGCTGCCCCTCAAATTCCCTCTTCCAACACTAATTTTCTCTCCCCCTCTGCTCAAACTCCATGTGGCGCCCACCTCACATGATACCAAAGTGCCCAGGGTAGCTGCCCCTCCTACCCACCCCTTGTCCCAGCCCTGGAGGCCAGATTGGAGAATGATAATTTGAGAGTCACAGAAGGTCAGTCATTTCCCAGTCCACATGTGTCTGACCTTACTAGGTGGACCTCAGAGGCAAGCACAAGATCTGTGGAAGGGTGATGACTGCAGGACATAATTGGGTGCTTTTTTCCTTCCAACACAATTTACAACCAAAAGACCCTTCCTATTTGAAAAAGAAAAAAAGCAAACAAACATAATGTAATTAATTAAACGTAATGTAATTAATTGTATAGATTTTCCGGAATTACAGAAAAACGTTACAGGTTCCATATTGATTGAACAACAGTTATCCCATTGTCCAATTATCAGTATGAATGCTAAAATCAGTCACCCTGATGGTAAGGCTTCATGCACACAGGACGTTAAAAAAAACATTCTAAAAACAGTAGCTTTGTAGTGAGTTCTTTAGCGTTATTGCATTAGCGTTTTTGAACTTTTTTTTTTCAATGGATCAAAAACGTCCAAAACATTGGTGAGCCACGGTTTTGAGCGTGTTTGAGCTTTTGAGCGTTTTTTCAGTTGAAAAACATCTCTCAGAATACATTAGGCTTGGGGGTTTTTTTTTACAGCTCAAAAACGCCCCAGCCAAAAACAGCTTACGTGTTCATGAACTCATAGGATAAAATGATGGGGAATTTATTGACTGCAGAAAAAAACGTCTGCAGCTAAAAACAGCAGCTGTAAAAACGTCCAAAAACGTCCTGTGTACATGAGGCCTAAAAGTAACCTGTGCATGGGTTGATTAAACTGAGCTGCATACAGCAGATAGATAGATACATACATACATACATACATACATATATAAGATAGAATGCTAGCTAAATTAATAGATAGATATTATATAGAAAGGTGGAATGAATGATAGATGGCTAATATATAGATAGAATCATGGTTACACCGGCCGCTTCATTAAGTGGTTGTCAACTCATGACAACCACTTTAAACTACAGGTGAGCCTATAATAAGGCTTACCTGTAAATCCCGGGAATATCTCCTAAACCTGCACGGTTTAGGAGATATTCCCTGTATCTGCATGTGCCGATGTCATTGCGATGTCATTGGCACATGCTCACTGAAGAATCGGCCCCCGGGATGGCCCAGAGTGCCGTTTCTTCTGTTTACGTGCCGTAAATGACGTCAGTGTGGCTCTGCCCACCACAGAGCTGGGGCCCGCACTGTGATTGGACGGAGCGGCAGACCCAGAAGCAGCATGTCTCCGGTCACAGCGGTGTGCCGAGACCACAGGAAGAGCTTTGTTCCAAGGCAAGTATTTCATAAGAGCTAGTATGCGCTGCATACTAGCTCATTATGCCTTTGCAGGGTTTTTTTTGGGGGGGGTTGCGAACTTGACAACCACTTTAGATACACCTTGCTAGTACCGGGTTGGACAGCCTTTTGCCTTCAGAACTGCCTTAATTCTTTGTGGCATAGGCGTGCGCACATAGGCTGGAAGGTGTGCCTGGGCACACCCTAATCACCCTGTACTGTGCAGATTCCCCCTGCTGCCTGGCTGCAGAGAAAGGGACTGGAGAATCTCTGTCCTCAGGCTCTTTCTCTGTCTCTGTTTAGACCCCTGATATTTCACCAAAGCCCCCCGGCAGGGCTCCTAAATAAAATTCTAAAAAAAATAATAAAATATAATATTATAAAAACAAAACAAAAAAAACTAAATTGTAAAAAAAAAATAATAATAAAATAAAGTAAAAATAAACTACTGACACCTATCTCTGCCCTACTGGCACTGTCCTCTGCCCTTCTGGCATATATACACACACACACTCGTGTTTGTTTGCGATTTGTGGTGCACACCCTAATGCAATAGGCTGCACACACCTATGCTTTGTGGCATAGATTCAACACGGTGTTGGAAACATTCCTCAGAGATTTTGGTCCATAGTGACATGATAGCATGAGGCAGTTGCTGCAGATTTGTTGGCTGCACATCCATGATGTGAATCTCCCATTCCACCACATCCCAAAGGTGCTCTATTGGATTGAGATCTGGTGACTGTGGAGGCCATTGGAGTACAGTGACCTCATGTTCAAGAAACCATTTTGAGATGATCTGAGCTTTTTCTAAATGCATCGAGTTGCTGCCATGTGATTGGCTGATTAGCAATTTGTGTTACCAAGCAGTTGAACAGGTGTACCTAATAAAGTGGCCGGTGAGTGTATATTGCTCTGCTTTTTGCACATACTGTATACCCATTGCTCCTCCAACACTGAGTGCAAGCTTCTAACAGTCGCTAGCTGATTTACAGATTCCACTTTGAGCAAAAAAAGGAAGAAAGAAAAGCCGCTCTCAATTTTAAAAACATTGTATGCAAATTTATTGAAGCATCTGATGCATAGTCTGTTCCACCTGCTTCTCTAGCTCTAACAGTTTTCGCTGTCGCTTAATTGTAGAGTAACAATGGAGTGAAATGCGTTAGAACAGTAAAAGCAAACATGACACTCTATGCATCGGAAACTTCAATAAACTTACATACAAGGCTTTTAAACAGGAGAGTGGCCTCTCTTTCTTCTTTTTTTTTTCTAGGACAGAGGCGTAACTACAACCTTCAGGGCCCTGGTGCAAGAAATTATGAAGGGCCCCCTGACCCCTGCCCGCTGATCCTGGGGCCCTTTACTCCATTCACGGGTCCCATTATTACAGTACTGCAGCAGGGCCCCCTTTCTGCTATCTTCGGGCCTTCCCATGGTGGTGAAATGCCAGGGCCCGGTCACAATTGCAGCCTTTGCAATCCTGATAGTTCACTCACTGGTGTCAGTAGTTTTTAATTTTTATTTAAATTTTATTATTTTTTACCATTTAATTTTATTTCTTTTACAATTTTTTACATTTTTTAGGAGCTCTGTTGGTGGTTTGTTAGATATCAGGGGCCTAAACAAACCTCAGCCCTCATTTTCCATCTGTGTAGCCTCAGCTGCACAGAATGAATGGACTGTGCACCGAGCCTCCCATTCATTCAGAAACGGAAGTATAGTAAAAACAGTTTACTATGCTTCAGTTATGAATGAACCAATTGGTACCAATCACTGACTCTGTCCATTCAGAAAAGGAAGGAGCCAGTAAATGACAAATTTACTGACCCATTCCCATCTCTCCATCATGACACATCTTCTACAGCAGCTGGCAGGAGAGAGGAGGGGGGGGACAGCAGCTCTGTGGGGGGGGGGGGGGACCAGGGAAGCACACAGGGACCCTGGGAACAGCAGAAGACAAGTAAACTGGATAGAGGAAAATGGGGGAGATTGGTTCCTCTAAATTCCACCCCCACCATCCCTCCTATTCATGTGTACAAGGGAGACACATGGGCCCCCTGGACCATGGGGCCCGGTTGCAATTGCATCCCCTGTAACTCCTATTGTTACGCCCCTGTTCTAGGAGTAGAATGATAGATAGATAGATAGATAGATAGACAGATAGATAGATATTGTAGATAGATAGACAGACAGACAGACAGACAGACAGACAGACAGATAGAATGATTATTGGCTATCCAGAAAGATAATATACTGTATAGAGAGATAAAAAGAAAAAAAGATAGAAGATAGCGGATAGCCAAGTCTGTCTGTCTGTCTGTCTGTCTATCTATCCATCCATCCATCTTTTTATCTCTCTATACAGTATATTATCTTGATAGATAGATAGATAGATAGATAGATAGATAGATAGATAGATAGATAGATAGATAGATAGATAGATAGATAGATAGATAGATAGATAGATAGATAGAATGATTATTGGCTATCCAGAAAGATAATATACTGTATAGAGAGATAAAAAGAAAGAAAGATAGATAGAAGATAGCGGATATCTATCTATCTATCATTTTATCTCTCTATACAGTATATTATCTTTCTAGATAGATAGATAGATAGATTATCGGCTATCTAGAATGATAATTTACTTCATAGATAGATAGGACGGATGGATAGATTATCAGCTATCTAGAAAGATGATTTACTGCATAGAGAGATAGAATGATTGATAGCTGGATAGGTTATATATATAGAGAGATAGAAAGATTGATTGATAGACTATAGATGGATATAATTATAGATAGAATTGTACAAATCATAACCACACATAAGAACATGTTTCTTGAGAATGCGCTGCTATGACAATAATAAATAGGTCAGTGTAATGAACAGACGTCCCCTCCAGCAGTGAAGGAAGAAGAAGCTCTGTACTCCGCAGACTCCTATCATATCCTTGTAAGTAGTAGATGGGTGAGTGTTTGGGAATTGTGCAGAATGCCAGGGCTGGATTCACAAGTCCTCACTGACCACACTGTGCCAGTATGCTCTGAGCTCTACTCATTAACACACTGTATGAAGTGGGGAAGAAGAAGTAAGCTGCAGTGAGAGAAGCTCACATGTCCTATTAGTATTATATTGCAAGTATTGGGATATTACTATGTGCTGTGTGCCAATAGCCTGATAGACTTCTGCAGGAGGAGAGACGTTATGTAACAAAATATTAGGAGATGTTTGTTATGATAGATTTGTTTATCTGATTTTAAATAGGATATGGAAAGACCAGGTAAGTATAACATGTTTGTTAATAAAAAAAACTTCCTTTTACAATAAATTCAAGAGTAAACCCCATAACTGCAAACCCACAATGGCTATGACACCATGCCATTTTTAAGACGCCAATATATAGCTTTTTGCCGACCAGTCATGTACCTGGTACATCACTGGACCAGGATGATGCAGACGGTCGGCTCGCTTGTAAAAGCAATCCTATTACATGAATTTTGTTGAAGAAAAATAATGGACTTTAAAGGCACGTATAAAAATTATTACAATTTATTGAGCTACATTATAAATAAATATTCCACAATACAAAAAAATTACATATAAAGTATCTAAAACTTAGGTAGGACTCCACATGGTTTGCCTAGATCAGGGATCTCCAAACTTTCTAAACAAAGGGCCAGTTTATTGTCCTTTGGACTTAGGGGGGCTGGACAGTGGCCAGAAGGAATAGAAATTTTCCTGGCATCAGTGGGAGTAAACATCACCACATTTGGTATAAGGTGGAAAAATAGTGCCCCATCATTGGTATCATTGGGAGGCCCATTGTTGGTGTCAACAAGAGAAATGGTGATGTTAATTGTCAGAATAGTGTCTCAAATCACTGGGAGAATAGTGCTTCATCAGCCAGATAATGGCGAGCAAAGGGTCGCATCCAGCCCCTGGGCCGTAGTTTGGAGACCACTACCCTAGAGGGTATAATACCATATATTTGTGTGATAATTCTTTAAATGTATCCACATGTGTACTCGTCTCAATTAGGGGTTCTACTTGTCCTCCTAGTATAAAAAGAGTTCTGCTCAACATGTTTCGTGACCATAAAGTCGCCTCTTCGGGAGCTTGAATATATCTATTTGAATATGAATATTATTATTATATTGTGTTCTATATAAGACAAGCACTCACTTGCACCACGGGTACCAAGACAACAGCACTGACCCTCATGAACCCATGGGGTGATCAAATGCTTTTAAAGGCAGATGAGGGATTTCGGGTCTTACAAACCCCCAGATCTCTCGATAAATCGTCCCACACATGAGGTATCACCGTGAACGTCAGATCATGGGCAGTAATTCTAGCACCAGATATCTTGAGTAAATCTAAAGTCTTAACCTGTAAAGGCCTTTAAAGCATCATCTGTGGATAGTAAAATTTACGCTGTTGCCGTTGTATGGGCGTGCACAGTTTTAAAGCCTGACATGTTTGCTATCTAGTTACTTGGTGTAATTTCATCTTTTAGATTTTATTAAAGAATGAGGTTATGTATTATTGTTTTTTTTTTGCATTAAAATTCAAAAAGGGTATTTATTTAAAAAAATGCTTTTGAAAAAACACTGTGCAAATACCGTGCAACATAAAAAAAACTGCAAAACCCACCAATTTATTCTCTAGGGCCTCTGCTTTAAAAAAATATATAATGTTTGGGGGTTCTAAGAAATTTTGTAGCAAAATATTGTCACATGTAAACAAAAAGTGCCAGAAAAGGCCTGGTCTGGAAGTGGATAGAGAAATTAAAATTATTCTGTTTTTGAGTTACACATAATCTAGGATGATGACAAGCATATTATAATGGGCCAGATCTAGATTTAGAAGGAAGGGTGTGATCTGATGTTGCCCTATGTTACTTTTAAAGCCCATTAAAGGCCTAGTCCACATTACTGGGCACATTTCGTGTTACACCCGTAGTTGGGGTATAACATTAAACATATCCACAGACCCCCCCCCCCCTCCCCTCCACCACACACACACTTCTTACTCGATGTCACAAATCTGTGAATGGAGAGACTACAATTCCCATCGTCCACCACTGCAGAAGGTCTCATAGTTCTCAATGGAGCAGAAGTCTAGTGATATCATTACACTCATAGTCCATCGATACTTCCCACAGCCCCATTACAGAAAGTCTGTACATCAATTTTAATTTGGCTTGAAGAATAGTCTGCAAGAGACTTGTACCTGTAATTCGCTGATCTTGGTTGCAATGCTCTGCAGACTCAAATGCAAAAAAAGTTAATAAATGCAAATTTTTTATTCAAGATGGGGGTATTTATATTCTTTTGCAAGAATATGCCTTTAAACTTTCAGCTTATATCAGATAAATACAGTCCAGGTACATCAAAACAAATGATGTCCATAGTCTTAAAGTGTTTTTTTTTTCAGAAAACAGCCACAGCCTGATTAGGAATGCCTGTCCCCTGCCAGCATGTTCCCAGTCTGGAAGCAGTGGGCTCTCTGACTAGGCCTGACACACCCACTGGCATTGGTGTGTGCAGCCTATTGCCTTAGGATGTGCACCTCAAAGCTCAAACACACATGCCTTTCTCTGCAGCCTCAGATGCATAGGACAGTGAATCAATTGGATGTGCTCTGTGCTGAGTGGTTCCCTGTTCATTCACAAACTGAAGCATAGTAAACGGTAAACACAGTTTACTATGCTTCAGGTATGAATGAACACAGTGAGTGAGTGTGTTCACTGTGTTCATTTAGAAAAGGAAGGGTCTGGTAAATGACATATTTACTAGCTCCTTCCCCCACTCTCCATCCTGAAACATCCCCCGCAGCAGCTGGGGGGAGAGAAGGGAAGCCCGCAGCACTGTGGGGCAGGGGGCAGTATGGGGGAAGCTCGGCACACCTTCTGTGCACATCTATGCTCACTGGTGGGTCAAAACTATAGCTTTGCAAACAGCATAGCCCATGTTCTACTGTATGCTGATCATAGAGCTCTAGTTTTGACTCAGCAGGGAGTGTTTTGGACCTCTACAGAGAGACCACTGGCTACTTTCTAAAGGGGAGGTGTAACTTTGCATTTCTCTAATGATGCCCCCCGATTGGGTTTAGCTGATACAAACCGAAAGTTCAGTTGGGCTTTAAAGTGCCTACACACTGTTTTAGGTTTCAAGCTCAACTTCAGACACAACCAAAAACATACTCTTGTAGTGGGGCTTCCCACACTGCAAGGATTAAATTCCCATTAAGTCTCGAAGGTTGTAGAAGAAGCTGTATTATTTACCTTGACTCCTTGCTCCAGCGGGCTCCCTCAATCCATGCATCTGGTCCTCTGCAGCCTCCTATATAAGGTGGCTCCCACCCGTGGTCACAATCCTACCTCCACCATGTGCAATGCAGGGTTAATAGCCCATGATAATGACGACAATGACCTTCCACAGATCAGAGCTTCGGACCTTAAACAGATGGACGGAGAAGTCATGTGGTGGACACGTTTGTCATTGGTGTGTTCATTGTACAGCCATTTCTTACCATTTATTCTGTGTAGGTACTAAATATCATCTGCATGTCACATTTATGATTAATATGATTAGTACAGCAAGTAGAGAAAGGGAAAGGAATGACACAGCTAAGGAAGCAGATACACCCACTATGCATTTTAGGTGTTCTATGGAATCTGGCTGCAGTAAAATACAGAGATTCCGTGGATTTACTCTGAATTTCTGACTTGAGCGCAGCTGCAGTGTTTGTTTAATGACATAAAGAATTCTCCATATGGTTCGCTTGTTGCTGCTCAAAGCAAGAGCTGGCAGGGAAGCTAATAATGGCATGACTTTACCATACTGTTTATTTGAATGGTACTTTAACATACAAACATAGGAGGTACTTTTAGCTGTGGCCTTGAGCCTCTGCCACTTGTTTGTTACTTATCTTTCCATTGTAAACCATGCCTTATAGTAGAAAGAAGTAATTAGATGATCCGCCTCTCATAAGAATATGTTGCGCTTCTACCAATTGAACGTATTGGATGAACTGGATTGTCCATTATAGTTTATGAATCATCATGTGATGAGCTCACCGTGAAGTCTAGAGGGTAATATCCATTAATGTCATGCTTTTCAGAGAACCACAGTCTATAAGATTAACTTAATAATTCTTCATAAACGCATTTCACTATATTATGCAGTACATGTCTGGATGCTAATGTCTATTACATTAATTCCTTTCATGGAATTATAGTAAATATTTATTAATGCACACACCTCATCTCAGTATGTTATGCCATAAGTTAGTATTTATTATCCAAAAGTCAGGATGAGTGTTACCGATCTAAGCCAATTACTGCTGAAGGCAGCCATTGTCTTAAAGTGGTTGTAACCCTACAAAAAAAAAAGGAAAAAATCCTTTTGCTTTAAAGCAGGATATACAGCATAGTGCGTGTGCGGTGTCATTTGTCCCTCTCTATGCTGTAAAATACCTGCTTGATCCTGACTGTTCCTGTGCCCCCCTTAGTGTGCTGACCATGGTAATCATGGCTGTTAAGCCATGATACCGTGGTCAGTTTATGTACCTCCATCAGCCTGCACTCTGTCCCTCTCCCCCTCCCTCCCTGCCTGTCAGCTTGGGAGTCTGCGTGTCAGCCATCTCCTTCCCGTCCCTCCCATCCCCTCCCGCCACTATGGCTGTAAAATCACGAATCCCAAATCCTGGAAGCCCCTCTGTTACAGAAAGATATACTGTGCAGTATCTGTGTTTTAAAAATTATGCAGCAAAATACTTTATTTTAGACTGCCGCTGTGCTTTCACATGACCTCCTGCCGCTCTCCTCCTCTCCTCCTGGCTGACGTAAATGGGCAATCTCAGCCCCTCCCACTGTTTCTCTTTGAATATCTGTCGTCACCTTCTCACTGCGCATGTAACAAATGAGCCAGAAAGAGAATGCGAAGCTAACGGCAGTGTATGAAGACAAGAGCTGCCAGAAAGGTAAGTATAGATGTGCCTTCAAAACTTTTCGAGTTACTAAACTAGAACAAGCAAAGTGATTAGGAAGTCCATAATAACCAGACAGTTAGCATTTTAGAAGAAATTCAGCTGGCTGTCACATTTCTATCATGATAAGTGTACTTTAAAATGGAATTACAGCCTAATCCTAACTATACATATAGTGGTTGTAAAGGCTGAACATAAAAAACCTTCTGTGTGCTGCTCCCCCCACAGCTCCCCCAAATACTCAACTCTCGGTCCAGCGTTGTGCACAAGAGCCTCGGCTGTCCCTCTACTCCCCTTCCTCAATCACAGCTAGTGAGCCAATTAGGAGAGAGCAGGAGGCGAAGCGGAGCCACAGCTCTATGTGTCTTATGGATGCATAGAGCAGGGCTCAGGAGCGAGCACGGGGCTTGCTCTTGGGGGCACTGGTCAAGGAGGAGGAGCCAGGAGTGCCGGCAGGGGACCTGAGAAGAGGAGGATCAGGGCTGCCCTGTGCAAAGCCACTGCACAGAGCGGGTTAGTATAACATGTTTATTATTTTTTATTTTTTTTTTAAAGCTGAACCTTAAATACCACTTTAAACCTACTCCCAACCTCATTCTAAGCCTATTCTAACTACCCTGTAAAGGAAAGATGTTTGTACTTACCTATGCTGAGGTCACTCCGGTCCGGTTCCCAGCACTGGTTTTAGTTTAGAGGAGATATAGCTGACAAAAGATGGCTCAGAGTAAGCCTATGGGTGAAGTCTCTGTCCAGGCTCTGCAGCCATTGTCAGTGATTTCTCCTTTTCACTGAAGCTGACCGCTGGTGAAATCAAGTGACCGGACCAGAGCGCTCTGAGAATAGGTAAGCTTAGGCATCTTTCCTTTATAGGGTGGTTGGAATAGGCTTAGAATTGGGGTGGGAGCAGGTTTAAGTATAGTCAGGGTTTGACTGAACTTCCACTTTAATCAGAAAACCCTAACCTAGTCTTTCTCAACTTTTTTAACTATCTGGTCTCAGAGGACCCCTGCTATTTGCATGATTGTCGGTAGAAAAATGCTCCTTACCATGGGCAGACTTAACATCGGGCACTGCCCGAGGGCCGGTGACCAGTAGGGTGCTCCATGACAACTTCCAGTTAGATCTACCAGTCAATTACAGCTAGCTGACGGGTAGATCGGGTCCCGAGTCCCTGCTCCCCGCTAAGACTACAGTCAGTGAAAATAGATCTCTTGCGATGTGCTCCTCCCCACTGGCCCCTCCTTCACTCCCATCCACCACAGGTGCTTGCGCGGGAGTTTGGACTAAAACCCGGCGGAGTGCTGAGCCTGTGCTTGTAATCACGCAGCCAGCACGTCCGCCACAGTCCCGCCCCCGCTCACTGCATCCAATGCCAGTCAGTCACTGGCTCAGGGCAGCCAATCAGACTATGTGTGTGCGCCTGTGCAGCGCACACACATAGTCTTTTATGACTGACCAATCGGCTCACGACTTGCTGTCAGCAGACAGCAAGGAGCCGAGAAGGGGGGAAAAAAAAAAGTCAATATACCGCCGCCTCCTGTAGGGGGTCGGGCTGACTTTTCTCTTTCTTCTTGTCAGCGGCAGGGAAGCGGCGCCCAAGTGCCCATTATTGACCGGCCGCCGCTGCACAGAAGGTTTTTTATCTTAATGCATAGAATGCATTAAGATAAAAAAACCTTCTGTCTTTACAACCCCTAGCCTTTAAAAATATTCAAGCAGTCTCTTTTAGGCTTAATGAAGAATTATGCAGAATATACTGTAAGTACTTCTGGTAGTTAAAGTATATCTAAAGCCAAATGTTATTTCATGTTACAGTAAGGCAGTGTTTCTCAACCTTTTACAGTGAAGTACCCCTACAGGTCTAAAAAAATTTCCTAAGTACCCCTGTCTCGAGAAAGTAATTTCTATTGCTTGGGTGTCATGGTTTCTGTGTGTGTGTAATGTCAGTATATGTTTGTGATGATTTCTGTGTGTGTTTGTGATGGTTTTTGTTTGTGTGCAAAATGATCATCAAATGCAGCCTCACCAGTGCTCATTAATGCAGCCTCACCATTGCCCATCAATGCAGCCTCACCATTGCCCATCAATGCAGCCTCACCAGTGCCTATCAATGCAGCCTCACCAGTGCCCATCAAATGCAGCCTTACCAGTGCCAATCAAATGCAGCCTGATCAGTGCCCACCAATGCAGCCTTACCAGTGCCCATCAGATGCAGCCTTACCAGTAACCATCAAATGCAGCCCGATCAGTGCCCATCAAATGCAGCCTGATCAGTGCCCATCAAATGCAGCCTGATCAGTGTCCATCAAATGCAGCCTGATCAGTGCCCATCGAATGCAGACTTACCAGTGCCCATCAAATGCAGACTTACCAGTGCCCATCAAATGCAGACTTACCAGTGCCCATCAAATGTAGCCTTACCAGTACCCATCAAATGTAGCCTTACCAGTACCCATCAAATGTAGCCTTACCAGTACCCATCAAATGTAGCTTTGCCAGTGCCCATCAAATGCAGCCCTGCCAGTGCCCATCAAATGCAGCCTTGCCAGTTCCCAGCAATGCAGCCTGATCAGTGCCCAGCAATGCAGCCTGATCAGTGCCCAGCAATGCCCCCTGATCAGTGCCCAGCATTGCAGACTGATCAGTGCCCAGCAATGCAGCCTGATCAGTGCCCAGCATTGCAGCCTGATCAGTGCCCAGCAATGCAGCCTGATCAGTGCCCAGCAATGCCCCCGATCAGTGCCCGGCATTGCAGCCTGATCAGTGCCCAGCAATACAGCCTGATCAGTGCCCGGCATTGCAGCCTGATCAGTGCCCAGCAATACAGCCTGATCAGTGCCCGGCATTGCAGCCTGATTAGTGCCCGGCATCGCAGCCTGATCAGTGCCCAGCAATGCCGCTTGATCAGTGCCTAGCAATACAGCCTGATCAGTGCCCAGCATTGCAGCCTGATCAGTGCCCAGCAATGCAGCCTGATCAGTGCCCAGCAATGCTGCCTGATCAGTGCCCGGCATCACAGCCTGATTAGTGCCTGGCATTGCAGCCTGATCAGTACCCAGAAATACAGTCACATTTGTAATATGCAGCATGGAAGGGGTTAATGTATTGCCAATGGCTACTGATGCATTAGTGACCAGTGTCAATAACACCTTTGTGCTGCATTAGTGACACCAGTGACAGTGTTAATTAATCCCTTTATGATGCAGCATGAAGGGGTTAATAAACACTGCCACTAATGCAGCACAGAAGGGTTAATTAACTGCTACTGGTCACTAATGGATCAGTAACCAATGGCAATACATTTACCCCTTCCATGCTGCATATTACAAATGCATTGTAGATTAACCCCCTCCCCCCCCCCCCCTTCAAAAAAAAAAGAAAAAGTTAAGCACTGCAGAGCACAGATAACACTACGGACTGCAGTGTTATCAGCCTCTGCTCACTCCCTTGTCCATCACAGTGGACGCTCCGAGCAGAGGCATCGCTCTTCATCCATCCCCCGCTCCCAGCCTCAGAGTGACAGGAAGCTCCTGTCGGGGAAGAGTGTGTGAGCCACACTCACCGCTCTGCTGCGGGCAGCTCTGCAATTAATACTGTGTAGCGGCGGCTGTATACAGCAAGCCGTCGCTACATTAAATCTTTTACCCGTTGGCAGCCTGTCCCGCAACACAGTCGGCGTACCCCCTGCCCGTGGTGCACGTACCCCTAGGGGTACGCGTACCACGGGTTGAGAAACTCTGCAGTAAGGGATGGTTAACACAAGTTATCACCTGAACAAGAGTCCCCATCAGAAGATTTCCCATCTATGCCTGTTTTAGGAACAGCTCAAATTTTCTCTCACTTTTGAAGTGGTTGTCAAGTCTCCCCCCCCCCCAAAAAAATAAAACCTGCAAAACAAAGGCATAATGAGCTAGTATGCATCGCATACTAGTTCAATATGAAATACTTACCTTGGAATGAAGCTGTTGCAGCAGTCTCGGCACACCGCTGTGACCGACGACATGCAGCTTCCGGGTCCGCAGCTCCGGCCAATCGCAGCGCGGGCTCCATTGCTGTGATTGGCAGAGCCGCGCTGACGTCACTCCTATGCATGCACATGGGAGCCGCCAGTTACAGCACGTTTACAGAAGAAACAGCACCCTGGGCCACCCCGGGGTCTGATTCTTCAGTGCGCATGTGCCGATGATGTCGGCACATGCATATACAGGGAATATCCCCTAAACGGTGCAAGTTTAGGAGATATTCCCGGGACCTACCGTTAAGCCTTATTATAGGCTTACTTGTACAGTCCCTGACAAAAGTCTTGACGCTTATCTATTTTGTAGAAACACCTGCTATTAACCTAACTTTTAATTAATCAATTGGTATTAGAAATAGCTCATATGAAAAGCTAAAACCCTCCCAAATGATGTTTAATGCACTGAAATAAATTAGTTTCACTGAAAAAAGATTTATCATTTAATCAAGACAGAAAGGTCAAATTTTGGCAAGACAAAAGTTTTGTCGCCTATACAGAAATTGAACAAATTTACTGCAAATACAAAAATATGTCAGCAAATTAAGTAGTGGTACTGTGAGATCCAAATTTAATATCTTGTATGACTTCCATGAGCTTGAAGGACTGCATCCATGCGGTTTGGCAAGGATTCATACAATTTATTGATGAAGTCATCAGGAATAGCAAAGAAAGCAGTCTTGCATGCCTCCCAGAGTTCATCAATATTCTTTGGTTTCATCTTCCATGCTTCCTCTTTCATCCTACCCCACATATGCTCAATGATGTTTATGTCTGGTGACGGCTGGCCAATCCCGGAGCATCTTGATCTTCTTCGCCTTGAGGAACTTTGATGTGGAGATGGAAGTATGCGATGGAGCACCATCCTGCTGCAGAATTTGGCCTCTTTGGCCTTATTTTATTATTAAGATTTCTTGGTATTTTAGACTATTGATGTTGCCTTCCACCCTGCAGATCTCTCGCACACCCCCATACTGGATGTAACCCCAGACCATGATTTTACCGCCACCAAATGTCACTGTTTTCTGGGTGAATCTCGGATCCATGCGGGCTCCAGTAGGTCTTCTGCAATATTTGCGGCGACTGTGGTGTAATTCAACAGAAGATTCATCTGAAAAATCCACCTTCTGCCACTTTTCCAGCGTCCATCCTTTTAGCAGGCTGTGGGCCTTGGCAAATGCCAAAACGGTTTTTCAATTGTCTTTTGTGTAGTACTGGCTTCTGGGCACTGATTCGACCATGGAGGCCATTTCGAGAAAGAATCCGACAAACTGTTCTGGTTGACACAGGGACTTCAGGTGACCAGGTCTTGTGGAGCTCTGCTGCAGTGGAAAATGGGATTTTCAAGCCAACAAATGGTCCTCTCGGGCAGTTGTCTTGTAGGGTCTGCCTGACCTGGGCTTGTCAAAAACGTCTCCAGTCTCTTCAAATCTTTTTTTTATCCTCTGTACTTGATGCTGAGCCACATTGAAGGTGTCTGCCACATCAGCAGTGGATCTGGTCTTCAGCCTCTTGATAATCAAAACTTTACTCTCAAGGTGAATCTTAGGCATGTTTGCAGAGGTCTAGTTGCAGTTGATGTGATGGTCTAGTTTACTGGTGTTCCTTTTATACACACCTGAGACCTAATTGATCCATTATTAGTCACAGGTGAAGCTCATATGACAAGGCGACAACACTTATGTCTTGCACTGAAACATTATTACAAAAGCTGTTGGCATTAAAATGAGCCATTTCTTGTAAAAAAATCTTGATTAGAAATATATTTCAGCGGCACTTCAGGTCAATTTGTACACATGCGACAAGACTTTTGTCAGGGACTGTAGATTAAAGTGGTTGTCAACTCGTGACAACCACTTTAACCTACAGGTAAGCCTATAATAAGGCTTACCTGTAGGTGCCCTGCATATATCCTAAACCTGTATGGTTCAGGAGATATGCAGTGTAAGAGATGTACTGACCTAATTTTGGCACATGCGCAGTGAAGAAACGGCCTCCGTGCCGTTTCTTCACTGTGAATGTGCCGTGACCGGCGGCTCCCGCGTGCATGCCAGTCACAGAGCCTGAGTCGCGGCCCCAGAAAGAAGAGGGGCTGAAGATGGACGCCGCCAGCACAGGGGACCGCGCCGGAAGTCGCTGGCTTCATTTGCAGGTAAGTGGCACATAATGGGCTACTATGCGATGCATAGTAGCCCATTATGCTTCTACTTTACAGGGGAATGTAGAGGAAGTAACCCAATCTGGGTTTACTTCCTCTCTAAAGTGGTTGTCATGAGTTGAAGACCACTTTAATCCCAATGACGGTCACAAGAATGAGTAATTGTCCCAATGATAAGACAATCAGAAGTTCTAATCTTTTCCAAAACCCATCCAAAACTTCAAAAAACCCTTTGGCTTCAGATTTACTTTAAATAGAGCGCTTATTTATATGGGTCTGTAGGTCAGATCTAAGAGGAGGACAATGGAGGAGGAAAGGCGGGCAGGGGAATTTGGTCCCAAAAAGGAACAATCCATCCGAAGAAGGGACATTTGGGAGCTTTGCATTGCAAAGAATGATACTTGCACAGTTAACAGAAGTATTAAATACTCATATGCACCATATGTTCTTTAAAGCTATCATTTGCATTATAACACATTTTGGCATTCAGCTGGGTGTTTTCATCACTTTGTTATGTTGGAAATAGGAGATGTGTGTTTATAGGCATTTAGAGGGAGTTGATTGGCACCACTAATTTTAGTCTGCAGGAAATAGGAGAGAAACAGTCTGACAGTCTGGTTGTGGGAAAATCAGAGCTTTTTCCTTTTGTCTCTGCTTGTCTAATTCAGTGTGAATTGTGCACAAATCTAAAGGTTTTTTTTTTATATTCACCAAAAAGATGGGCCAGTGCACCTTTTGTGATGCTGATAAGTAGTTTGAAAACAGGAGCATCATTAGGGAGTCAGTGCACGGGCCTTATTACATCATTGTGCTCAGGGAACACTGGCCAACCAGCTTTATATACAAGCTTTGTCCTCCTGGGTTAGCTGTCAGAATAGAAAGCCATCCCTTTGCTGATGTTATTGTAGTCTGTCCATTCCCCGCCTGTGTGGATGCTGTGTGAATGGTAGGTGGTCTGCTGTGACCTCTGGATAAGTCAATGTTGACTATATTGGAGACACCCTCTGCTTTCGCTTTTCAAACTCTAATTATTTGTCTGTATAGTTTAAATGAGAGAACTACAACATAGCCCAAGATTAAACTATACGTTTGTTTAATGAACATTCACCTGTTTCCAATATCTGTGTTATCTAGATGGAAATGTTGGCCATAGGGCAGTAAATAGAGCCTTTTGGTGACTTTCTGCTTCTGTGTGCAAACAGCCTCTACACACAATACAGATAACTCAATATAATCCATCAACAGTTAAAAACATAACTTTAGCTGCAGGAAATTATTTCTAATTTGCAATCTTCAGGTACTGCTACATATCGCAATACAACAAAAACAAGTGTACAGTAACTAATATTGTATTTGCTTTTGATCATGTGAAGGCACAAAATATGTATTCTGAAAAGGTATAGATTCAGTAAAACATGCTCTTCCTAACCGTGCATTAATAACCTAAAACATGTTCTTCTTAACAATGTATTAATAACCTATGACACTATTACTATTAACGTGTGTGGTAGTGACCAATCCGGGGGATGAGTATTTGATGCAGGGCAAGCTTTGTCATGGGTTGAAGAGATTGGCCTACTGGCAGGAAACATCCTTAGACATTTGTGAATGTTTGCATACATGTGTCAGCACAATCACAGGGTAATGTTCTAGCCTAGCATAATGATATAGTTTGCCATAACTTGCACGTGTACATACCAGTTTCTTTGGAAGGTCATGAACTCCTGGTCTATATTATTTGGACACCAGCGTGTGTGGGAGGTCATGTGAGCTCCTGGTCTATGTTGTCTGGACACAGACGTGTGCGGGAGGTCATGTGAACTTCTGGTCTATGTTGTCTGGACACCGGTGTGTGTGGGAGGTCATGTGAACTCCTAGTCTATGTTGTCTGGGCACTGGCGTGTGTAGAGTTGCCACCTCATCCCTTTAAACCCGAACACATATTAATTACACAGGTTGTTCTGTGGCTGATTAGGGAGTTAATTAAACTCACTTGGTGCCTGATCTGAATTAGATTAGCCTCAGAACCTGTGTAATTCATATGTGTCTATGGGTTTAAAGGGACGAGGTGGCAACCCTAGGCGTGGTGGGAGGTCATGTGAACTCCTGGTCTATGTTGTCTGGACACCGACATATGCGGGAGGTCATGTGAACTCCTGGTCTAGGTTGTCTGGACACCGGTGTGTGTGTGAGGTCATGTGAACTCGTGGTCTATGTTGTCTGGACACTGGCGTGTGTGGGAGGTCATGTGATCTCCGAGTCTATGTTGTCTGGACACCGACGTGTGTGGGAGGTCATGTGAACTCCTGGTCTATGTTGCCTGAACACCGATGTGTGCGGGAGGTCATGTGAACTCCTAGTCTATGTTAACTGAACACCGACGTGTGCGGGAGATCATGTGAACTCCTTGTCTATGTTGTCTGGACAGCGACGTGTGTGGGAGGTCATGTGAACTCCTGGTCTATGTTGTCTGAACGCCAACATGTCTGGGAGGTCATGTGAACTCCTGGTCTGTGTTGTCTGGACACCGACATGTGCGGGAGGTCATGTGAACTCCTGGTTTATGTTGTCTGAACACCGACCTGTGTGGGAGGTCATGTGAACTCCTGGTCTATGTTGTCTAGACACCGGCATGTGTGGGAGGTCATGTGAACTTCTGGTCTATGTTGTCAGGACACCAGTATGTGTGGGAGGTCATGTGAACTCCTGGTCTGTGTTGTCGGGACACTAGTATGTGTGGGAGGTCATGTGAACTCCTGGTCTATGTTGTCGGGACACCAGTATGTGCGGGAGGTCATGTGAGCTCCTGGTCTGTGTTGTCTGGACACCGGCATGTGTGGAAGGTCATGTAAAATCCTGGTCTATGTTGTCTGAACACTGGCGTGTGGGAGGTCATGTGAACTCCTGGTCTATGTTGTCTGAACACTGGCGTGTGGGAGGTCATGTGAACTTCTGGTCGATGTTGTTTGGACACTGGCATGTGTGGGAGGTCGTGTGAACTCCTGGTCTATGTTGTCTGGACACTGGCGTGTGGGAGGTCATGTGAGCTCCTGGTCTGTGTTGTCTGGTCACCGGCATGTGTGGGAGGTCATGTAAAATCCTGGTCTATGTTGTCTTGACACCGGCATGTGGGAGGTCATATGAACTCCCGTTCTATGTTGTCGGGACAACTGCATATGTGGGAGGTCATGTGAGCTCCTGGTCTATATTGTCGGGACACCAATATATGTGAGAGGTCATGTGAACTCCTGGTCTATGTTGTCTGGACACCGGCATGTGTGGGAGGTTATGTGACCTCCTGGTCTATGTTGTCTGGACACTGGTGTGTGGGAGGTCATGTGAACTTCTGGTCTATGTTGACTGGACATCGGCATGTGTGGGAGGTCATGCAGATTGGTTGGTGTAGTCTGGACGCTGGCAGAGTGTCCTAGCTCTGCAGTATGTAGTTTTGTTCCCTTGGTCTACACAATTCTGGGAATTATTAACACCTGATCTAGAGGTGACCCATGAACCAGTTCACCAGGACTTGTGGGAAACTCTTTCAGTATACTAGGGTACTTATGTTGGTTTATGTAATATTTCATTAATTTTAAAAAGAACACAACTACATTAAGGGCTGGTTCACACTGGGATCACAATTCCCATGTGTTCCCATGTAGTGCGATTTAGCAGCCGATTGATGTGAATGGGCTGCAAATCTCCCCGGAACACAGGAAAAGTAGTGCATGTGCAACTTTTATAAACACACCGAACAAAATTGCATGGTACTGCAATAGCATGCAATTTGGTGCTATCAAAAGCACTGCATTAGCGATCTGTGTTTGGGGTGCCGTTAACATTTAATTCACACCCTCATGCAGATCAGAAGGGCAGTGCGTTTGAATGTGGTGATGTAAATCGCACTGGAACATGGATGTAAGTAGTACATGCATTACTTTTTAAAAACAAACTGCACCAAATTGCATGGTACTACGGTACCATGCAGTTTGATACCTGCAAACACATTGCGTTTGCCATCTGTGTTTAGGGTGCTGTTACCATTACATTGGCACCCTCATGCAGATTGCAAGTATAGTGCATTTGAACAGAGTGTGGGAAAAGTGCACAAAACGCACCTTTCTTGCACTGCATTCTGGTGTGAACCGGCTCTAAATGTTTTCCTTTTATATCTGCCTGGAATTCAGCTTTAAATACTTATTCTTCTCTAGAATTGCTAAATATCCCATGATAAATTGTTACACCCCCACACCAGGATCCTACAGAGATCCTGGCATGAAATGAAATGATTGCACACAGAATTATCAGTTTAGGGAATTAATCTTTAAAGCTGAATTAATCCAACCACTGAAAGATAGTTTATTTTTCCTCAAACCTGAACTTATCTCCATTCTTATCTCTTCCCTGACACCACAGAACAGAGGTGCTGAACCTTTTGAAGAGTGTGGGCCACTTAAAGTGGAAGCTCCGCTTATCTGACTCCTCCTCCCTCCGGTGCCACATTTGGCACTTTTCGTGGGGGGGTACCTGTTTTTTGATCACTCGGAAGATCAGCCCCCCTCCTCCTTCCTCTGCCGCCGGGCCACCCAGAAACCGTGCACACGCAGTAGGGAACCGGCTCTGAAGCCGCAAGGCTTCACTGCCGGTTTCCCTTACAGGCAATGACATACTGTAGCTGAGTTTTAATTTTATGCTGGGGGGGCAGCAGAACTCTGCTTTAAGTGATTTGGTAACCGGTAGCAGGCAATGAAATTAATTGGTTCAGAATTTCATATTATTTATTTTGAATAGCATAATGAAGATTTTAAAAAACAATCGGGATGATAATTGTCTGTGGGACCAGTCCCCATTGGATGTTTACCCACTGTTTAATCATAATCACAAAAATCTAATTTTTTTATTATCCAAGTCCCCATTAATCCCACTCTTGCGCTTAGGTGTGATCAGCAAAAAAAGCTCTGAACCCGTTTTGGAGCCTTCACTATTGCTGCCATCCCTTGAATTGCCAAATCAAGGACCGTGGACAATCTAAACAAAAAAACACCAGACCAGGGAAGCACGCACCCTACTAGTGCAATAAACGTCTTTATTAAACAAATATAACAGCCTTTCTCAAACTTTTCAACACAGAGGGACCCATGAAATAGTTCTCCGGTCTTGGGGAACCCCTGCTAAAAATCATACATTAGTGTGATGGTCAATGGGAAGAATGCTCCTTACACTTGTGGTCATTGGGAAGAATTCCCCCCTTACAGATAGCTAAAAAGATCAATGATGTCATTGGGAATTTATCTGAGAGGTAGAAATTGGTCATTGTTCAAGGAACCCCTAGCAACCTCTGGAGGAAGCCTAGGGTTCAATGGAACCTGGTTGAGAAACCCTGAAATATAAAATGACACATACTGCACTCACTCCCAGAATGACACCAAGCTCATCACACAACTGAGAGAATCCACCTTCAGAACCCCTGTATGGATGCCACAAGATGTAATCAACTCAGCTAAAGGCTTCTCCCCCGTGTCTGTGTGTTAGGAAAGAAAGAGAAGAGTGGGGGAAGGTGGGCCGCAATAGCGCCTTATATATGACAGCTGCTTGGATTATGGCGGACCAGCAGTCATTCAGTAGAGTTGTGTGCATTCAAAGGAGGCTGTGTGGGTTGCCATAGGTTTGAGGTTACGGGCACATGAGATGGCTCAGTTGGCCACATTTGGCCCGTGGGCAATGGGTTGAACATGCCTGCCATAGAACAATAGCTAATTAAAGGATATATATAAAGCACTTTTTTTTTTTCTTTTGGGGAAAGTAGGAAAAGGTTATCTGTTTTCTGTTGGGGATTTCCCGTAATTCCCTGTCTTGTGGGAACAACATAAAGGGAAAATCTCTCAAAAGTGAAGAAAACCCCCTTTGAGACAGTTGTCACTGAAACAAATATCTCCTTTGGGATATGTCCTCTCTGTTATTGTTCAGTTGACAACTCTAAATTTTGTATTTCCCTTAAAGTGGATGTAAACCCTCCAAATACCCAGTGAAGTAAACATCCTCAGATGATACACAGAGATTAAACAAATGTCCCAATATAAGTTTTACATGTATATCTGCTGTCTTCATCTGTATATATTAGAATAAAATTGTGCAGCGCTCATGAGGAATTAATACAATAATTTTAAGAAAGTCTATATAAAATGCAATCAATAAATAAAATAGTCCATATAAGGTGCAAAACAGGTGTGCATAAGACATGCAAACAGCAATTTCTCAGGCGCAAAGGTGCTCCAAATACCACCACCCTTAACACAAGCCGCTCACCTTCATCATATGATCCTCTCTAAAAGGATCTAATACGCCTCTGCCTTTGAGGAAAAGGCAAAAACCTCTGATGCAGTCCCACAGTCAAATATGATATGCAGGATAGAGCTCACTTCTCCCAATGTCTCTCCAGCTTGTCTGATGGTTTTGGAAGGGTGTGAATGACGGTTGCTCCCAGGAAAGCTGCACATTGCAGGATTATGTAAAAAACAGTGCTTTACATACTGGAGAGGCATTGTGAGAAGTGAGCTCTATCCTGCATATCATATTTGACTGTGGTACTGCATCAGAGGTTTTTGCCTTTTTCTCAAATAATAATAATAAATAATAATATTCATAATATAGGATTTGATTGTATTAACCTTATGTTTTCAGCTGCTAGCAATTTATAGTATACTGTGTTGCGCCAGGGTTGCCAACCGTCAGTAAATTTACTGACAGTTTGTAAAAATCCGTGATTTTTGCAACTGTCTATAAATATCAGGGTCTGATAATTTGTCATGCTGTGCTGACTTTTAAGTGTAAACCCGTCAAATTACTTGATATGGGTATTGTCAGTGTTTCCATGTTGTGTTTAAATATCAATTATCTTAGTTTCTAATAGGAGTTCTATTATTTTTCAAGTTGCCAGTAAAAAATGTGCTCCGCCAGTAACTTTTCTATGTTTTGCCAGTAAAAAACGCTGCTGGAGGTTGGCATTTTGAATCATCTGCATATATCCTTTAGAAAGTGGAGATTGTGTTTTTCTCTTCTTGCTTAGCTCTGCAGAGAAGCCTGGGCACACAGCTAAGACAGCTGATTGGAGGAAAGGCACACACCCCCTCTCCTCATAGGTAGAGTTTTGTTCAGCACGGTGCTAATCTATTTATAGCTCCCTCCTCAACACAAAACTCTGGCTGCTCTTATCATAATGTGACGGAAATTTGTCAGGCTGATAACAGAACTACGTGCTGGACAGAGCTGTGGGACACAGGGCTTTGAAGAGAGATAAGAAAACTCTGCAGATCTATGTGCCCAGCTCAAATTTCATGAATCTGGTTTACATCCACTTTAAGGCCCCCTGCTGAATTGATAAGAATTTGAGCCGGGGGTAGTCCTGCTAGCACCACCCAGCTCGACAAAAGTCAACTGAACCCGGTGGTAAATTGTTGGCTGAACAATGATTGCATCCTATCAGATGAAGTCAATGTTCATCAGCTCCATCAGCTGTGGCTGCCTGACTACAATGAAGATTCCCCCATCCACGCTGTTAGCATGGATGAAGAAATCAATTGATTTTATTTTCTTCCTCTCTTGCTGGCTGAATTGCCAAAATTTGCACCATTTATGCCTGCCCACACTTTCAGAGAGTCAAACTACCCAACAAGGACACTTTCCCAATTAAAAAAGAGTTTACACTTTAGAAATACTTTAAATGAACTTTTCCAATCTCACATATTACATTTTTATTCACAGACGGTGGCCTTTTGTTACCTGTAGCAGTTGATTGTACTAGGGATGCACCGATACCATTTTTTTTCTCGAGTACCAATACTTTGTATTTAGTAAATATAATAGGTAGTCTTGCGAGCAACTAGAGCATAATCTGTGCAATATATGCAAGCAGAAAGTAAGGGCCGGTTCACACCTGGGCGACTTGTCCAGGCAACTTGTGTCACCCCAAGTCACCTCAAGTCGCTTGACATGAGAAATCCCATTGAAATGAATGGGAGCCGTCTTAATATATGCTACTCAAGTCGCTCCAACTTCAAGGTGACTTCAGAAAAGGTTCCTGTACTACTTCAACACGACTTCTATCCGACTTATGCCCATAGAATTCAATGGATGTCGCCTCCAAGTCGGATCCCCATCTATATTGAAGCGACTTTACAGGAAAAAGAAAATAATTTTTTAAGGCAATCCCTCTCTTCTCCGATTGGCCACAGGCAAAGCTGCCTGGCATGGAGGTCGCTTCAGGTCACGTTGTAAGTCACGCTGAAGTCGCCTTGAAGTCACGTTCAAACCGCCCAGCAAAGTCACCTCTCAAGTCGCATCGTCTAGGTGTGAACCGGCCCTTACACACCCCTAATATAAATGTGCAAATAAAACTCTGCTGCGCTAGTGATAATAAAAATATCCAACCTCTTAGTGTATTAATTCTCCTGTGCCAATATTAGTGCCAACATAATAACATGTGAATATGTAACAATATAATATAATACATTCATGTATATTTCGTCTTGTAATAATACAAAATCCCGTGCTTGAGTGCAATCAAATAGTTAATTAATGAATAATGTCTGGGAAAACGTTGTAACTTCCGTGCTCCTCAGTGCTTCCCCATAAGAAATGCGCTCACCTCGCAAAGTGTGACCTCACACTTAAGTTTGGTCAAATAAAGCTTTTTAGTCACCCCGGACTACCAGATCATTCTTTCCTCCTCGTTGCTCCATTGCTGTTCCTCCTTTATGACTCGATATATATGAGAGAAAAAGAGCTCCAAATAGTGCTTATATCGTTTTAAACAATATTCAGCCCTGGTTCAGATATGTGTGATCTCAGAGATCGCATGTGATTCGCACCCACACTGCAGGTACCGATCAGTGCGAGTTCAGCCATACACTTGTATGGCTGAACTCACATTCGATTCGCAAAAAAAAAGGTACATGTACCTTTTTTTCACGCACTAGAATTGGATCGCATGGGTGTTCTCACCCATGCAATCCGATGTATGTGCACTGTGATCTGTGAAAAAAACTGGGGGTGTCATTAACTTTGTAATGACACCCGCCAGCAGTTCGCAGAGGGCAGTGTGACCTATCTGCGTGAGTGATGGGATGCGGGAACCGACTCTGTAATCGCGTGGGTTCCCGCATCGCCCATATGTGAACCAGGGCTTAATTTATTAAAAGTTGTGCATAAAACTCACATTTAAAAGGTGCTCCAGTGCACCAACTGTATACACCGTAAATCATGTAAAACCATGCTGCTGCAGCTACTTCGTGCCTGTCCGTGAGAGATGCAAAAGCGTCTTGCCAAACTGCCCCTCCCTACACGTTACATCACAGGATCTCGTGACTCATCAGGGGGATTCCTTTAAAGGGTAAGAAACATCTGTAGGGTGAACTTACCCAGGATGCCTTCCTTACCCCCCCTCCCAGTCCCGCTGACCTGGAGTGCGGGGTTTTTCCGTTCTGAGCCTCGGTATAGCTGACTCAGGGGACCGGGGCTTAGAAATCCACACAGCTGAATCTCTATAACGTACCCCGTCAGGCGGTACGTTTTGGAGAATTCTAATTGGTTAGCGTCATCACATGGGCGGCGCCGACTAATCAGTAGCCGCATAGCCCGTCCTGTCAGGGGACAAGAAGATGCATGGATGCCGAGGGGTTTTCTAAGCCCTGGTCCCCTGAGGTGGCTATACGGAGGCTCAGAACGGAAGATCCCCGCACTCCAGGTCAGCGGGACTGGGGGGGGGGGGGGGGTAAGGAGTCACGTTAGTTTCAATTAATTTCCCATTCAAGTGGAAATGTCTTTTTAGACATTCCACCTGAATGGGTCCTGGGGGAGGAATGGGGGGGGGGGGGGGGTCAGGGCGACTGGACCTCACGCCCCTAGAAGGCAAGACTCGGAGGCATATCGGTGGAGTCCCCTGGTCCCGAATCTTTTGGGGAGCCGTAGGTACGTAGAAGAACAGGGGACTGTCCTGCCCGATACGCCGATGACTAATCAGCCGCGGCGGGTACACTACTGCGATTGGTTAATCTTAAGAGGTTTTGCATGGCGGACTGCCCCATGCAATATCTCTAAGTCGACACACCTAAAGATTCGGGGCCAGGGGACTCAGTCGATATGGCTCCGAGTCTTGCCTTTTTGGGGCGTGAGGTCCAGTCGCCCTGACCCTCCCCCCCATTCCTTCCGTAGGACCCATTCAAGTGGGATGTCTACAAAGAATGGGAAATTTCCTTAGGGGGACTACTCAGTGCTC